>CAFUXE010000974.1:85533-96536 GCA_903364295.1 Serranus cabrilla
GAAAAAATAGATAATCTCTGAGATTATAAAGTTATACATTTGCACAAAAATCTCTGAGGGTGAATACAAGAATAAAGTCACAAATTTACATGAAAAATAACCTGGATATTGTCTTCGATTAAATTGGTAAAGATTTTTTATATTAAAATGAAAGCTACCTGTTTCTGCTCTCAGGTCGTATTCAGCTGTGGGGTCACGCCATTGCCGTGGACTGGGCGGAGCCTGAGGTGGAGGTAGACGAGGATACCATGGCAACAGTGAAGATCCTGTACGTCAGGAACCTGATGCTGCAGACCACCGAGGAGACCATCGAGAAGGAGTTCAACAGCCTCAGACCAGGTACCTGAACACAACACAGTCCAGAGTAAACTCTAAAAGGTCCGACTGTCCCTGAATACAACAACTGGGATGTAAAATAATAACTGACTATATTTCTCTTTTTACATGTGAGGAAGAAAATTGTCATTAACAGAAGAGGATGATATGTCATTTGTTTGACATGTGGTGTTCCACAGGAATCCATCATAGGCCTCTTTTTTTTATTAACACACTTTTATTTCTTAGTTTTTCAATATGATTTTACATACAGATTTACTCTTATTTCTTATGAAATTTGGAATATTTGTAGATGAAACACAAATTAATTAATTGTATTGTTAAATTATTCAAATAATTTCTTTTTAGGCATTTTAGGTGATGAGAAAAAACTATTATGTTTAAACAAAACTGCGGAACAAGCACAAGGCTGATTAGCTTCATATTATTTATGGTCATATTGTTGGGTCGATAGTTACCACATGTTCTCCATATCAAATAGTTAATCAAACTTTATTAGTTCGGCACCTTTCATACATTCATTAATTTATAAGGTTCAATGTGCTTCAAAGATTATTGACAGGCTGTTAATTACACATAACAAGAAAAATCATAAAAATGTAAGACAATAGATTAGCATAAAAGGATAAAAAGAATTGCAATAACATTAATTGAAAAGCTATGGAGAAAAATAATAATACAATTAAATAATGAATGCATTGATTAAAAAAATAAAGATAAAGATAAGATAAAGATAAAAGCCAGACTAAAAACAAGATAAAATAGATAAGAGACAAAATGAAACACAAATGAAAATAGTCTTAATCTTTTCTTAATCTTTTTTGTGTGTGTGCAACTAAAATAAAATAAATAAGTAAAAAAAGGAGCTACAGAGGGCTCTAAATAAAATGTTAAAAAATAATATTTTGTAAAGGTGTTTGTTTTTTTTGTTGCAGGTGCAGTGGAGCGAGTGAAGAAGATCAGAGACTATGCCTTCGTCCATTTCACTCAGAGAGAGGACGCCGTCAACGCCATGAATGTCCTCAACGGGAAGGTCAGCAGCAACCACAGTTTAATACCACTTTCACAGTGTCGTAGCAGAACTTTAAGAACAGCGTGCAGCGTGTAAATATATATTTTTAAAGAGTTTTGTTCTGTCATGTCTGCAGGTGGTGGACGGCTCTCCTATCGAAGTGACTCTGGCCAAGCCGGTGGACAAGGACAGTTACGTCCGTTACACCAGAGGAACAGGAGGACGTGGAGGGTCTCTGCTGCAGACTGACTATGCTGCCTACACCCTGGGACAGGTAGGACCCTGAACGCACCACAACCTCTGACACCAGGGTCATTAGATTCACTGGGAAACATAAGGTGAATCATTCAGAGTTATCCTGTAAATATGATGTTTGTTGTGATATTTTGAAGTAAATGTTTCACTGTGATGTGAAAGAAGATGCACTGAAATTGAAATGTGAATGTTTTTAAAGTTTAGGGGAATTTTGATATAAATGGTAAAGCAGATGTAAGCTGTATGTGGAGCTGTGATTAATGCTGACTGTGTTTCATTTAAAGGACTGAGACATGATGATGATTTATGGATGAGCTCCATCTAGTGGACGCTTTCAATTACTGCACTGTCAGAGAGAGAAAGAGAACTGATGGACAGTAAACACAACAAAAATTGTTTTTAGGAGACAAAAGTCAACAGAAACAATCGATCAAACCTTTCGACCCTATGAGGCCCATTTGCTGTTTTTATTGCTGACTACCACAGAGAATAGAAGTCAAAACTCTCCACCCTGATTAGTTCAAACATTTGGCTATAACACATGTTCACATATTTTAGGACGTCATGTGCATGTCATCTGATATCTGATGTTACAACGCCGCATAAACCTCAGATATCAGATTCAAAAATATCTTTGGACCAAAGTTATGTTTGACCTTTTTACTATCTGACAACTATCTCACTGTGTTATGATTTACTGTTGTTATGAACACATTATAAAACAGAACTTCAACAGAACAGGAAACATTATTAGATAGAAAAAACTACATTTTAAAGAATATTAAATCATATTTATATTAAATACAAATTAACATAAATATTATGGTGAAAATTGGAAAATGAACTAGCCCGCAGGATAATTATTATAGTACGAAATAAGTAATATATCCCTTCAAAATAAGTCACACAGACATACACATTAGTTCTGCATGTATTTTGGTCAAAAGTATTAAAAAGCATTTATCTCATATTTACCTTTTAGAGTGGTTTTATATCAAAGTATAAAAACTTTCTCCAGGTGTACGACCCCTCAGCGGCATACCTCGGTCCGCCCATGTTTTACGCCCCGCAGGCCTACGCCGCCATACCGGGTCAGTTCCGCTTCCCGCCGGCCAAAGCTCACGTTGGAGGTCGTGGCCTGATCAGAACGCCGTCTGTCAGAGGTGAGTACGCTTTGTTAATCTCCTAAATCTGACATGAAAAAAAAATTAATGCTCACACTCAAACTGAAATCTATTCATACTTGAAGCACATCTGGGGACTAGAGAGTTCTTAGAGATGATGACAAGGGGTCCCCAGTTGGACAAAATCATGTGTATTTTAGGAAATTCTATTTCCTGAAAAGTTTCTATCAAGATCAACCAAATATGAAGAATGTTTTCTTAAAATTATCCATGTTGTTAATGATTGAAAATAATCCACTGAATCACAAATTTATTGTTGATAAAATATTAAATCAGAATAAGAAAATGAATCATGCAGAGACATAATGAAATGAATTAAAGGAGCTGCAGCAGGACAGATGTACTGTTACAATGACAAGACTGTGATTCTTCTTCCCGGTTGATTTCCGGTGATTTGATTGATTTCACTGCCTTTTCGGTCTCCTGTAGAAATTTACATGACTGTACCTGTAGGGGCTGCCGGGGTGCGGGGGCTGGGCGGGCGGGGGTACCTGGCCTACGCTGCCGGGGTCGGAGCTGTGGGCGGAGCCGCCGGTGCAGGCGGAGGCAGTGGCGCCTCCTACGGCCTGAAGACCGACAAGCAGGCGGAGGAGAAGCTGTACGACCTGCTGCCTGGGATGGAGCTGACCCCCATGAACCCGGCTGCAATGAGCCTGAAGGCCGCCGCAATCAAACCTGCACCACAGGTAACAGAGCACACCTGAAAACAACCTGCAAACACCAGCTGATTACAAGTTATTTTTTAAACTTCTCACCATTTCTCTGGATGGCAACTGGAACAGCATTCAGAGGCATTCAGGGTTGGTATCTGTCAGGTATGATAGTGTCCTCCCCATAAAAAAAAACCCCTATGTCGTTTCTACAAGCACTTAAATACAACACATTTGTATTTAAGTGCTCAACATTTGAGACTGTTCTCCCCCGCCCTCTACAGGCTGTAGTAATAATGAATGATGGAGGAGTATGAAGCACAACAGTTGCAGTTAGGATGGGTGTGAGAGGAGGTGGACTTTTAAGGTGGTATTGACAGATGACCTATTCTGTTGGTTAGGTTGCAGATCTTGTTGGTCTTGCCACCAGTTCTGTTTGTGATTTTCACTGGGGGGCTGTGCTACAGCTGCAGGAGTTGTGAAAGCTTTAATTGTACTGTATCATTCAGCAAACACTGAAAAAGAAAACTGGAATTCTGAAATGACTGATGATGTTGTTGCACCATGAATATTTATTCTCTCTGTCCGTTCCTCAGGTTCTGGAGGAGTTATGTCAGAAGAATAACTGGGGTCAGCCAGTCTATCAGCTCCACTCTGCCATTGGTCCGGACCAGAGACAACTGTTTCTATACAAGATCACCATACCAGCTCTGGCTACACAGTACCCCAACGTGTAAGAATACTACTACTAATACTGCTGCTACTGCTAAACCAAATGTAATTGTGGTGAAAAGAAATGTTTCCCTCAAAGTTCACCTTAGAGGCCATGGTAGTGATGTTTCCTCTATCTGCAGCCATCCCTTTACGCCTGCGAAGCTGTGTGCAGCTGTAGAGGAAGCTAAAGTCCACGCAGCTGAGCACACCCTGCAGACGCTCGGCATACAGGCAGAGGGAGCTGCCGATGCCGCCTGCGCAGCTGCTGCCGTGGCCTCGGTAGCCTTCCCAGGTATGTAAAGGTCCGTACCCAAAACAACTAACCTTCCTCTTCACAAAGCCACTAACAGACTCTGCCGCTTAGACCACACACTTCTCCTGGAGCTGTAGATCCACTTAATTCTGTCCACTCAACTCTAAGTCAGATGAAGTCTCCCAGGAACGCTATTGTGTTTTTATGCAATTTCCCAACTTTTGGATTTGAAAACAAACTTTCAGGGGAAAAAACATTCAGTTTCAGACAAATTTTTGGAGAAAAAGAAAATAAAATTTCAGACAAAATTTGGGGATTCGCATAGCCTAGTCCCAACGGAGACCTTGGTACTTCATTTAATTTGTACAGAAGGTCTAGAACTGCCACAGAGAAAATTGCTCTTTCACTTGAAGTCGGGTGCTGTTGAAGTTTAAAATCTATTGGCTCTGCCGCAGTGCCACTCCGGATCTGCCTTAACCAATCGCTAACGTTTGGTTGTGAAGTATTACATGCACTGGGGACACGACAACAACGATTGGCTTAGCTTTGCCATTTGTAGCTTGGCTAACTCCGTCACCACTAATGGAGCCATCTGGAAAATTAAACTATTCCCGAATCCCGCGAGAAGAAGCGCTACAACATCCTGACCACCAACAAAGTAGAGCCTGTTCCTGCTCCAGCTTTCTATCCATATTTGGCAATGTTCCCACAACAGATTGAGGACAAAGGACAAAGATGAGGGAGAATCGAGCTTTGAAAGCCATAGCAGGGCCAGACCTGGTACTGAGGTAAAATCGAATTGAGCGGAAGAACGTAGGCCAGGCTAGGATTCGCAGACAATTTTTGGCAGATTTTCTTTTTTTTAAGATATTTTTTGGGCCATTTTACTGCTTTATTGACAGAAGACATGATTCAAAACCTGGTTGCCGCAAAAGTGGTATGCGCCACCAGAACGCCCCTTTGGCGGATTTGCAAACAAAACCTTTTGATTTTTAAAAACAAATTTTTAAACCACAGAACAACATTTTTATCACAAACATATTTCCTTGCAGTATAATGTGTTTTGATTGAAGCATCGATAGTTTTGCATAACAAAGACACAAAAATAGCCCCAAAAGGTGAAGAAGAATACTCTTGTTTCTCTCCAGGTTACACTCTGGCGAGCCCAGCGTCGTCTGCGGTGGCCTCCCAGCTGAAGCAGGCCGTGTCTCTGGGTCAGGACCTGACTGCTTACACTACCTACGAGGGATACCCCGCCTTCGCCGTGGCAGCCCGCCACAGTGACGGATACGGCGTTTTCTAGGAGAGTGGTTTCCAATGGAGGAAAAACACTTGCAGCTAAAGACGCGTTCACACCAAACTGCTTTTTACAAAAGATATTTCTGAGTGGGAAATAATGTGAGTGGACTCATTCCTTAAAAAATTTGTTTCATCAGGACACAAAGCATGACTGAGGCAATTATTCTTAAAATAATAAAAACAGAACAGTGTGAACGTCTCTTAACGTTGCAGTTTTTACAGGGAGTCAAACAAACGTTTTGAAACTTGCTGCTGGAAAACATTTCGAACTCGTTGGTCGTCCTGAAATAACTTCTTCACCTGACACATCTTTGTTCATTCTTATTATCCGTCTCTGAATTATGCATTCGTAGATATCTTTGATCATTTGTGATTGATTGAAGAAGCTATCAGGTGGCCTGTGATTGGCTGTAGGTTTTAATGAACATTTTGATCTTTTTCTTCTTTTTTTTTTGCATGTTTCTAGTAGTTTGTTTACAATATTCCAAAACTTAATCAATTAAATAGACTGTTAATTCATGCTTTGTGGTAACCCTGTGTTATTTTCTCTAACTAGGATTTTTAGTTCTTTTGAATTTCTTTCAACTGAAAAATGTAGTTTTGCTCTGTTGTGACTACTTTTGGCTTTTCAGCTGTTTTCTTGTGAAATGTTTGAAGATACAACCGTATTCTAGACAGGGCGGGATTTTAAAACATGTTTTAGTCACTGAGGCATCCTGAATTTAGTAGTTCTACAGACTGTGAACAGGTAGTTTTTAGTTTCACCTGAACTTTGTGTCATAAGCTTTTTCTCCCTCATCATTAACACGTCAGATTGATGCTTTTCAGTTTTTCTGCCGTCACGTTTGAGACAAAACCTCAGTTGTCTGACAGCTGTATTATGACCTGTAACAGAGCTGATCTGTAACAAGAAAACACCCTTTCTGCAGGTATTTTCCATATTTTGGTATTTTCATATTTCCACTTCAGCCAGCTGCGTTCCTTAAACTCATCTGATCTGTGGATGTTTTAAACTCACCTCAACCGCTGCATTACAGTTTTTGTTATTTTTGAAGTGTCAATGTTTTAAAATTGATCTCTTGGCAAGAGATCGTAGTTAACCAAGAGTTACCGATGTTATTTGAAGAACTGCCATGCTTCACAATTCTAAGTAACTAACATGTAACTTCTTAGCTCTCGGCATTTATTTTACTTTTTGTACTTTTATAAGAAGTAACTATGAATTTTTTTTTTGTCCTAACCTTTGAGAAGTAGTTTTGTAGCATAAATTGAACTAAATTCTTTTAACGAAACTGCTTAGTTTTCTGCAAGCAGCCATTGAATGGGCTGATAACAACCTAATGCACCTACCAGCAGGTGGAGCAGGGCCCTACTTGCCAATACTGATGGGATAATGATAGCCCATTCAATTGTGTGATAACATTCAAAATGTATGATGAGTAAATATGGTCTTTCATGAAAAGAGATGCAAAAAGGGACCCTGCAGAGACAGTACAAACATGCACATCTTTAACCGTAGTCCTGCTTGTTGATGTTGAAATTATTCACTAAACAGCTGGTTTCTTTGAGGTGCAACAAAAAACTTTGCTGTTGTGTGAGGTTCCAGAACCTGATTTGTTTAGGTCCACTCCCCCAACCAATGAACTATCCTGATCTTCACCAGTCAAGGACACTGCCTAACCTTGATCAATCAGTTTTCTTTTGCTGGGTGGGGCAAGAAAAAAGCAGTAGGATTCATTATAAGGTAGTTTATCTGAGCCCGTAAAAATATGACATTGTTTACCCATGAAACATCTGTTTACACACAAAAAGTAAAAAGTAGTTTTTCAGCAAAGTTGGATCTCGTGATTTTCCGTTCAATTAATGAAATCCGTTCTTAGCCGCGCCTCGGAGAGGCAACTGTGAGTACGAGTTGTGTTGTAGTTTGGATTTTTTTTCCTGACAATAATGCATGCAGAGTAAAAAAGCAGTAGACGACCTGATATTTGTTTCTTCTTTTTGTTTAAGTGTTTCTGGAAAGTTTTACGAAGCGCTGCCACCCGAGCTGTGAACGAAGCAGAGACAGTATTAAAGTGTGAGAAGCACTTAGAACTTATTTTTTATACCAGGAAAAAAGAATGAATATCCAGATACTATTTGTATAGAGTTATTGTGCATCCTCTAATCGACCTGGAAACAAGAAACATGTAAAACTGAATCGACACTAATCTGTGATGAGTAGAGAGAATTGTGGGGATTCTTGAGGGGAAACTGATGTGTGATGAACTGTAATCTTCCTCAATTAAAGAAACTAACACAAATCTGAAGAAGCTCCACTGTGTCAACATTATTTCACTACTTTTCATTTAATTACATATTTTTACACTTGCTGTCTTCAAGCTGTACTGGGCTCAGGTTTAAGAACAGAACATGTTGGTATCTTGTTGGGAAGGGGATGAAATAAAGGTCCGGAGTTAGGTTGAATTTTAGAGAGGAAAAACCTCTGACCTCATGACTCAGGAACCCCCGTCTGCATGTTCAACCACCTGGAATTTGTACAACCACTGTGTACAAAAAAGTTTCAAATCATCATCGAGGCAGCAGGATATCAGCTGATGATCTGATTTGTTATTTATATCTCTTTCTCTCATTAATTAAAGCATTTAATTTCACAACAAGTCTTATTTCAGCCCTTTTAGAGATATTATAGGTAATTATTGTGATTGTTCTCTTCAGTTTGGCAATCTGTCCAACCTGAAAAAGTTTAGCCCCTAATCTTTCAGTCACAGAATTAGCTGATGTAACAATTATCAAAGAGGTAAAAAAAAACAAAACAACAACAACAAATAAATAAATCAACTGAAAATGTAAAACTATGTTCAAGCACTCGGAGAGCGCAGACCTCTGCCAAGGCAAAATTTCATTTAGGAAATATACTACTTATAACATTTCTTATAACATGAATTTAAAAAAAAAATCAATAAAATTTAAACGTTTTCTTCTTTTTAAAATACTTCATCTTTATTTCCAAACACTTTTTTACTTTTTAATTCTAAAAAAACTGGTGTTTTCTCACAGTGAAGACACACTTTTATCTCATTAACTGGTTTTCTTGTTAATCTTTTTAAATTTGCATTGTTGTTGGTGTTTTCTGTCATATAAATGATCTAAAGACAGACTCAGTTTCCACTTGCAGAACAAGTCGAACCCTCTCAGATCTTTACCTCATACTAAGTAAAAAATACAGAAACCTTTGAAAGGTGAAACAATTAAAAATGTAATATTTTTCTTGTCTATTTTTGACAATGATCTGCTGACAACCAGAAATCTAAATACTTCAGTTTGGCCTCCGAAACACCAACAAACATATTCTATGAATCCTGGATGGCCAGGGGACAAGGGTTAAAAGGTGGTTAAATGCGTTGCCGGCTGGCTCGCCAGGCTTTGCTCACACTCAGCTCGTCAGTCGTTCCCTGTTGAGCAGACGGTGAGTTCAGTTAGGAGCTTGTTAGCTTCTCTCTAGTCACCGTGTTGGTTGTTAGCTGGTTAGCTGGTTGTCCAGTTGGAAGCTAACGCCCCACGCTGATGTTGCAGATCTTGCAGCTCGGGTCTTTCTTGGCATTGACCGTGGACAGACTCATGATCTGGTGCCCGCTGATTGGCGCCACAGTCCCCAAAGACAGATCCACGGGCTCCGTGTAGATCACCTCCAGGATGACGTCCTGGGCGTGGCGGTAGGACAGCGAGCCGCTGTCCTCCACAGTGCAGCTCAGGAAGCAGTTGTTGGACCTGTCCAGCGGCGGCAGCCTCCCCTTACAGAAGGCGTCCCCATCTGAGCCGTCTGGCGCCAGGACCAGAATGACGTAGTGGTAGGACGTGTACATGCAGTAGAAATCGCCGAAGTAGAGGTTGATGTTCTGATTGAAGAGGGCATCGGCTCCGATCTGTATGGAAACATATTCCGTGCCAGCATTGATTCTTCTGACTCTTATATCACCAAAACGTAATATTCAATAGCATGAAGCCGCCTCAGGACACGCTTCACCAATTCAATGTAACACACTTCCTGTTTACTAAGTGGGCGTGTCAGAAATGTTGTTATCGTTAAGGGAAATTATTTCGAATAATTAAATGACTCAATAATAGTGCGCCAAAGAAATTAGTCCTTAAACACAGAATCAAGTTAGCATTTATGCCTGAAATAAGTCTGTGGTTAACACAAGGAGTTATTATGTGTCCTTAAAAACATGGTGTCAGACAAGTGGCTAAATGAGACTGCAGTGGTTGTCGGGGATTTTAAACCTCATCACGCCAAACATGGTTTTGCTGTGTTGTCAAAACTGCTCGTAAGCTTGTCGGAGACCTTCTTACAGATAACGGCTGTGACATTCAAGTCATGCGACTGTGGTGTAGTTAGCAATAGCATAACATTAGCTTTTTACTTTTGTTGGCTGCATTAACGCTTCAAACACAGCTTTGCATTTATTCATTTCACATTTATTTATTTAGTTTTACTTTTTGTTTGTACTTATTTAGATTTCCATTATTACTTTTATTTATCTTAAATGTATTTTTGTCTTTATTTATTTTTCTAACGTTACCAGATCTCATGAGATCTAACTAATGTATGTACCTGGAATCGGTAGGGTCCATATGGGGAGTCCTGGGGGGGTTTCCCCGTGTTGAACTCTGTGTTGCAGCTAAAGAAGATGCCCTTCAGTTTGCCGCTGATTGGCGAACCGTGGCTGCCGCTGTCATCTTTTACAGACGGCAGCATTTGGTGACACTGAGCATCTCTGGAGCGATAAGACGGGCTGAAGACAGAAAACAGCAGGTTAGAGAGATGTGGACGGACTGAGTTTTTCACAGAACCAAAAACTAAAAAAAAAACTTGACTTATTTTTTTATATATTTAAATATAATTAGCTATCACCGGTTACTGCCAGAAAAAGGAGACCATGGACTTCTGTTGAACCACAGCAACTGAAGGGACTTGACCTTCCAGGAGGTGGTGGCGACAAATCATAATTAAAAGTTGTGGTCATAACCCTAACCCTTTATATTATTCATATTTGTAAATAAATAATCCGTAAAATAACTAACGGTTGTTTAGTGTTATTTGACAGTAATTGTTTGGAAACCTTTGCTGCCAGAATTTTTACTGTTTTATTTTCTTTTTTGTGTGTAAATGTGAGACATTTTACCAAAAACAAAGTCAACTAAACATGCAAAGACTCTGAAAAACAACTTAAATCAATTATAAAATAACTGATTATTCAAAAATATGAACAAACACACACACACACACACACACACACACA
>CAFUXE010000974.1:104867-116594 GCA_903364295.1 Serranus cabrilla
CAGGCAAAAGTCACCGGTTTGGAAGGGCGCTCCCGACGTAACAACATACGCATTTATGGCATCCCGGAAAACGTGGAGGGCACCTCCAGGCTGTGCTTTGTGGAAAACTTGATCCAGTCAGAGCTGCAGTTCAAGGACGGATAACAGCCTGGGAATTAGAGAGCACATAGGGCTCTTTTTTTCTTCCCACACTTCCTCTAATGTATTCTACTACGTTGATTTGCTCTGTACGGCTATTACACATCTGTAGGTCCTGGGAGGGGGATCCCTCCTATGTTGCTTCCACTGAGGTTTCTGCTTTTTTCCCCTGTTATAGATTTTTATGAGGAGTTTTTCCTTGTCTGCTGTGAGTGAGGGTCAAAGGACAGAGGTTGTTGTACCCTGTACAGTTTGTGAAGCCCTTTGAGGCAAATCTGTGAAGATTGTAAATTGAATTGACTTGAATTGAATTTTAAGGCGACACTGCTACAGGGACTGAATGTTTAAAATCTCCCTTTTGAACCGAAAACTCATGAGAATGAAAACCCATTATCTGAAATAAAAACTGGATTGCTCTGATGTCACAATCGTCCAGGAAAAGTCCCATTCCTCCGAAAGCCCATAAACTCAAACAATTATTTTTAGGGCTTAATTCACAATTCTTTTTGTCTTGAAAATGTTAGCAGATTTATAACTTGTGATTTATTAATTGATCAAATTATCGAATAGAGGTGAAAAAATCCTCAGAGCCATGTGCAAACTTTTTTATGGAATCTAAATATCAAACACAAAACAACTCCTGCTCCCACTAACTCACCTGCTCCTCCATCAGTGAATCCAGAAACATGCAGTCTGTATCCATTGGACTCTGGGTCGACAGCGAACGAGGAGTAACGAGCGAACACTTTTTTCCCACTGAAGTCCTCCATGTCCACCAGCAGCTCGTACTTTTTCCTCAGAGTCAGGTGGAAGAGAGCCTCAAGACCTGAAAACAAACACACACACATATAAAAACAGTCTGATGAAGTCCTGAAAGTTAGTTTGGTTTGATTCCTCACCGAGCCAGTACTCTCCAGCAGCGCTGCCAAAGCCCATCTTGTAGTGATCCCAGGGCCTGTAGAAGTTCACAGAGCCGTCCATCCTCCTCTGGAACACCTGGGGGGACGGGATGGGGGTCAGCTAGCTCAACACACCAGATATCTGACAGCTCAGGTTCATTGTGAAGGTCTGACAGGAAGTGTTCATACACAAAAGACTTCTGATGAAGTTAAAATACTCACCGTCCACCGTCCTCCCAATGAACCCATGTCACAATACACCTACACACAGACACAGTCATTACAATACATGCATTAGGCACATCATATAATTTTGGCATCTATCACCGGCACCAAAATAATAAGAACCGAGAATAAAAATAGTGGTTAAAATCCTTTCAGAATGTCTTTTCTGGCCATTTCTCAAACAGCAGCAAAGGACTGTCCAACTGATATTAATGGTAATATTTAGTGTTGTTTTAGCAGCAGTCTTTGATAGAGCTCAGATTACATGCTTTCCCCTGATCTAATACAATCATGTTTTTTGGGATCTGATTCAATATGTATTGCAATTTTTCAGAATAAATACATTTTGAACATGCTTATCATCTAAAAAGTGGACCTGCGTCCCAGAGAGGATGAAGGTTACCTGGACAGCAGAAGTTGATCCGATGGGATAGATGGTGTACACTCCACTGGGTCGGCTGTTGTCATGGTTATAGATGTCACTGCAGTCCAGTGGGAGGACGAGCTTCTGGCAGCTGCTCAGCAGTGGAGCCAAGAGGAAGAGGACGAGGGATACCAGCTGGAACAGAGGAGAGGTTTGGCATCATGCCGATGTGTAAAATCTGCGAAATATCAGTTCACAAACTCACCTTCATCGTCAGATTTCTGCTGAATTATAATTCTGCGAATGTCGATCTCTCTGATGCTGAAAATATAAGATAAACTTAAAATTGTTCAGTCAGAAAACTTAACAGATTAAACATATTACATTAATGATGTTAATTCATGTAGCAACCCTAACCCCCCAAATTGCATTTTTCACAAAAACTGACATTATAAGTTGTTGCATAAATTCACCTAACTGGCCTATGAACAGTCTGAAAAAGCTGATTCAGGCTTTTGAGGTAAAACAAAACAACTGATCTATCATATTGTTTATAATAGTCTAAATAGAATTACGAATTTATAATAATTTAAAGTTATATTAACGTCTCCTGGTCTGAACTCACCTGCAGGAAACAAACTCCTCTGTCCGTCTGTCAAACTCTCACAACTTCAGTCTTATATCTGCAGAAGACGCCATGATGTCACACCTGTCCTGACCTGACCTGGGACAGATGACACACGATTCCAAGGAACTGTGTATCTAGTTTAAAACAAATATTTGGACACCAGTACTTTTTATAACCAGCCTTAAAATGTATTGACCAAAAAAATTAATCATTTGAGTTTTTATCTTTCACCCTAAATTCCTCTTCAAACAGAAACAGAGGTAGATTTTAGAGATATTTAAAACGTGCATTTGTCCTGTCCTTAAAACATTAAAGTAGTTGTAGGACTTCTATTGGTGCCATTCTTCCGACATCCCAATACTCCAAAGACGTGATCTTTTTTCTGACCACAAGCGGTTTTTGTGTTGAAACCTAATCTAATCTAATCTCCCCTCCAAAAAACAACCACAGGCCGATGCGTCCCATCAGGACCAAACCTCAGGAAGAGCGCCAGGAGATTTGATTTGGGATTCCAATATCATGTGATGCTGTTGCCCAGAACATTTTTTCCTGATGGACTGACATCAGGATAGAAACCTCTGTAAATCAGAACATCCTGCCAACCTGCCAAATGACTTGTTCACTGTTGTTTGAAGGAACAGACTCATGTTCCCTAAGATAACAAATGAAGTCAAAAGTAGCATCATGTTTCTATTGACTTGCATACAACTAACTAGCTAACGACCAGAAGCTGACATGAAACTTTAGTGGAACTATTACAAGAGAGCTGAACAGAATAAGTGATATAAAGAGCAACAAAGTCAGTGCAGGGAGGAGGTCGAACTGGATGGATGGGTCAGACATACACAGGACTTTGACCCAGGAGACTGGGTCACTATGCCTTTCTGGAATAGTGACGTTGTTCGTTATGTAGGTAACAGTTACTTTTATATCCAACCCTTTCAGTTTTCACAACATTAAATAAAACAACGATCATACGTGTTAATCTAAGAGTCACTGGAAAACAACAGGTTTGTAAGGCGGTATAAAACACAAAGACAAAGAAAAGAAGCAGGCCGTGCCAGGACATTTCAACCATAACTTGATGCAGTTAAGGCACAAACTGATGCATAACATTCCCCAGACTGCAGGAAACAGAGTGTTTGATGCACAAAATGTCTTGGGGAAGAGTCTCTTTTTCTTCCAATGGCTCTGTAGTACAATACGATTGTAAAACTACAAACCTGTAAAAAGAACATCAGGTGACATTTGGAACACTGCTGTTTACCGCTTCCAAACTGTCCCCACAAAGTGATCCCTCCTTTAAATCAATATTTGATATGTTTTATAAGTAGGTTTCTCTGCAGGATGTCCAGCTGGTAGTTGGACAAATGTACACACAAAAAAAACAAAAAAAAAAACAATCTTCTGATCTTTACACACATCTTTCAGCTGCTTGAAAAGATTGCCTCGTTGAACTCTGGCAACTTTACTTTACTGATGAACGTGTCAAGTTTTCTGAAAACTACAGCAGTGAACAGGAGGGAAATTTCTGATTTTTCCTGATCGATGCACATAACTGGCCCAAGAACAGTCTGAATTTAAAAAGGCCTTATTAAACCACACTGTTCTGCTGGACCTGCTGGAGGGAAGAGTAGCACGGAAGAAGCAGGGCCGAGCGAGTCAGGCTGTCAGAGCCTGCAGCAGTAAAATGAGGTTTTCTAAAGGGAGTCTGGTGCTCCTGGAGAATCTGTCTCCTCAGTCTGAGCTCTTTCAAACGTGACTCGAGGGTTCCAATGCAAATCATTTGTAGATCATATGTTGAAAGCACATCAATAATAACACAATACGTATGTCCCTTGTTAAAACATTCTGATATGAGCTCACATTTCTTTTCCATTCTTCAAAACAATTAAATTTTTAAATTTTTGTGAAATGTTTTGCGTTTCATGAAGTATTCTTTTTTTTATACATTTTCTTTTTGTAAAATATTTGTTCCATTAAATATTTTGTTTTGTGGAGTTTTTGCATTTATTGAAATATTTGTGTTTTATTAAATTAGTTTTCATTTTTTTGCGTTTCATGAAATGTTTTTGCTTGTCATTGAATATTTTCACATTTTGGTAAATGTTTTTGCGTTTCATGAAATATTTGGATGTTTTGTAAAATAGTTAGAGTTGCTGTAATTTCCAGGAGAAAATCTTAAAAAAATGTCACTTGATACTTGTGTCCAAGGTTTTTAATGAAAGTTTTGTTTTCAGCTTGGTAGGGATTCCTTTAAAATGCAATACAAACTTAAAATTTCACATCTTTATTTAATATCTGGTTTGAAAGCACATACAAAAAACACAAAAATATTTATATTATGTAAAAATAAAGTTGTCCCAACACATTTCATAATAATCCTGAAAAAAACGCCTGAATATTTTAAATGAAGCAGTTGATGAGCGTTAAGTGCAGTTAAGTCAATCTGTGCAAAGATTCAGTCTTTTTCTCTGACTTCCCTTTTTGATAAGTGTTGTTTTGAAGCAGACATTTTTCATTGAGATTTTTTGCATTGTGCAAGTTCAACTGAAATATGAAATGTCAGTGTATTTCAACATGTTTGAAAAGGTTCGGTCCACGATTTTTCAAGTTTCTCTGAAACAAAACTCACATGATGCCAAATATTTACATTTGGCAGTTTTATAGCTGAAATTGTTCATCATTCAATGGAAGTGATGGGGGATAAAAATCCAGACCGCAAAAGTCCAGCGTTAAAGTAGCGTTCTTAGTGTAAAATTCTTTTGTTTTATTTTCCCCTCTGTCCTAGAGGACATTTAATTCAGAGAAGACCAACACTCTTCCAAACTACCCCCTACACAAAGGACTGTTTTGTCCACCATCACTTTTAGAAAAGTACCTTTTCGTACCGGTAACAACCAGAGGAACAATTACAACCAAAAGCTGTTTTGTATACATAGGTACATGTGAGGAATGTATTCAAATAAACTTGAACTTACCGCAGCGAAAAAAAACGTAACCCCTAAAAGAATAAAACATGACGGACCTTCAACACAGCAAATACAAAACACATATAAAAATACAAACTATTAACAGAGGAATTTTACATCATGCGTCTCTTTTCCACAGGAAGCAGACGACACTCAGATCAACTTTGGTCTGAAGAGAAGGAAGGAAGTGACTCAGGCACAGTTAGCAGCAGTTAGTGTGGAGACGGTAGCGAGTCACCTTTCAGTGGTTTGTGTCTTAAAACAAAATGGACCAGACGTGTTTGTGGTATCCTCAGACATCTCCGGGTGTCCCGTGCACTCTGAAGCGGTATATGCAGGTGTACTCCTGGTGGCCCCAGTTGGATAAAACCTGAACCTCTATGATCTGGAAGGCTCGGTTGTTCTCCTCCTAAACACGACATCAAGGCATGTAAGGGAGAAAGACGTTTGTGTCGTCTGCATATATGCACACTTTAAGAAATGTCTTAAAGTGTTAATGTCTTAAGATAAAATATATAACATTTCTGTGTTAAAATGCTTAAACATGACTACAATTGTGTAATACATTTAGTTGAGTTGTGTATTTACATTATCTCACTGGACTTTTATCCAGTTTGGAGTCAAAACTTAAGGATTTTTAAAGTGTTTTTTAAACGAACATTGGTATAAAACAATAACAGTGAGCTTTCTTCGAAGTAAGTTCTCATAGATAACAACCTGCTCTTTATACGTTCTCCAGTCCACTTTATAGAAATCAGAATTGTAACGTCATTCTATAAATATAGAAGGAAACATTTTATTCTAATATATTCTAGATCCTTCACATATTCTGAACTCTCCTGTCCTCTCCTCTGTACTCTGTGTAAACAGATTTTCAGTGAATTTCAGTGTCGCATTGCCAGTTGTCTCAGCAGAATCAATAATAGCTTTACAGTGTTGCTGATGATCGCAGAATTTTTTTTGTTTTTAACAGGATCTGTATTGCCAATACTTAATTTTTGGACACAATTTAAATAAGACTTGTATAATAAAGTGATTTTGACAAACAACAGTTTAAGTTTGGTTTCGGTTACTTTTTCTAACGGAAACATTCGTAAACAATCCGTTGTAAAGGCAGTGGGACTCACGGTGACGGTGTAGGTCTGCACAGACTCTCCATCCTGGTCGTAGGTGTAGGTGCCAAACAGCGTCCCGCTCTCCTGACTCTCATCATCCAGTCCCTAAAAAAAAATAAAAACACACCGAACTAAACATCCCTCTGTCCGATAGGTCTCTGATTCTGCTCGTTCTCTTTGTTTCTGTGTCTGTCTTACGTAGACGCTGAAGTCTCGCGGTGCGCTGTTCAGAGCACCGCTGGGTGCCAGTGTTTTGGGGATGTGCTCAAGGGTGAAGGCAGTGGGCAGGACCCTCATGGACAGGCGGATCACCAGGAAGCCTCTGGAGCCTCTGAAGGCCCAGCAGTTCCCTGGATGGACGTCCGGCTGCAGGAGGATAAAGACACACAGCTGGAGCTTCTGCTGGTTTCATCATATTCACAGCAATATTTGAGAGATTAACAGCTGGTTTTAGTTTCGAAGTTTCATTGAAAACACTTTTTTTCTTTACTTTTTAAAATGTTTATGTCAATACAACACAAACCTAAAAAGAAACACACTGTCATATATTCAGGTGTGCAGAGAATTTTTACATTTAATCAGCTGTTACATTTAAAAATGGAAACATAAATATACAAACAAACTAAAGTGTCAAATGAGAATTTTATCATCGTTTTAAACTAATCACAAACATTGACACATGTACTTTTACTGCTGATACTTGAACCTGAATGTTTGCAAAACATGCATGTAAAAAAAAGAAATGAAATACATTTAACCAACCACCAACACCTGACAGCAGGTGTGTGTGTGTGTGTGTGTGTTACCTGGATCACGACTCGAGGAGACTGAGAGAAATACCAGAGAGGAAGTCCGAACAGACTGAGCAGAGCAGCCTTTGTCTCGTATGTCTCCGAGCAGCGAGTGCTGAGGACGCTGCCCCCTGCAGGACAACAGCAGAAACATCTGTCAGGTGGCTGCAGGACGAGATTTTGAAATACTTAATATAGTAATTATTAATCTGTGACTTTTTGTTTCTGACCTCCAGATTCCAGAGCGTAGTCGGCCAGCCCGGTGCGGTCCTCAGAAAACAGGCGCAGAGCATTCTTCACGATCAAGTGGACGTCCTGGAAGAGGGAACATACACATTTTAAAAAAGGATACTAAGCAAAAATAGCTCTGTGTGTATGCAGGTTACTAAATTTAAATAACTGTCAATAAATTTACCAAAAACATTCTGCTCCTTTATTTATTCGCCTTTGTAATTATTCACCCATGTTATTACTTTCCTATTTCATTTTCCCATACTTTTTATAGATTTTTTCATTGATTTTAATCAATATTGAAATGTATGTCATTTTCTTTATAAATTTAGATTTATTATTGATATTTATATCAGATTAGAATAATGAGTACCAATCAAGGTGAGCAGGACTCCTTGTTTCATCAGAAAATTGATGAAGAGATTAACAGTTAAAAAGGCCTGAGAGGACTTATTTAACTTCTCGAAGAATAAAACTAGTTTTGGATTTAAAGAATCATATCACCCGTCCGCTGCCTCACCTCCTGAGTCACAGCAGCCCCAGCAGCCCCTGTGGCGTGCAGGACGGCCTCTCGGACCGCCTCCTCGCCCCGCCGTTGCTCCAGCTGCAGGTTGACGTTCTGCATGATGCTGAGCTCCAGAGCAGCGAGCGACGCCTGCAGGTCAGCCCCGCTGACGTACTGCTGCGACAGCCACTGCAGGAGCGACTCTGGGAGCCCGGTGGCTTCTTCAGCGGAGGCCCCGCCCCCGGCCGCCATCAGCTGGTTGCCGTAGAACAGAGCGCGAACCTCCTCACGGACCTGAGCGGAGACCTGAGCCGAAATCTGCGATGCAGAAACAGTGTCATCTCAAACAAACCAGAGATTAAGGGGGCTTTTATTGTGAAGCCAACATTAAACTAGAAGTGTTTGTGTTCTCTCTCACCGTGTGCTGGATTGTGTCGAGCTGCCGGCAGCCGCTCTGACACCCTGACAGTCCCTGGATGTCGAGCCTTACGTCCTCCAGAGCCGCCTCCAGCCGTGCGACTTCTGCCAGCAGGGCATCATGGGACTGACGGTCCACACCGCCACTGGAGGAAGTCACAGAACAACAACAGTCCAAATCTGAGAGGCTCAAAGTGACAGCAGACACACAGGTTAAAGTTCACTGAACTTTTGGCTTGTATGATGCGTTAACGGCTGAGTGCCTCATCTTTTTGTAATGAGGTGAGCATCTTGTGAATTTATCACTTTAGTTTCAGAAAATATCAGTGAATTACTTTTTGTCATGAAATTGTATTCTTGGTAAAAAACAACATTTTTTTCCTCTGAATACTGAAGTCAGTCAGTCAGATTTATACATTTATTTATTTTGCATTTTATTTTGACATTTTGTGACCTACAAACACCCTGATCCTGTGTTATTTGTTAGGACAACTGACAAGTTTACCTGACAGCAACAGGAAGTGATGTTGGTGAAGGTGAGACCGTTGTGTCAGCAGCTTCTCGTCTCCACTGCAGCTCCTGTAAAACAACTGAATTAAAAACTCCTGAAACCTACAAGCTAAACTCTGGAACTTCTGGAAAAGTCAATTAAAGGGGTAGTTTGGAATTTGTGCAGTTGAATAGAGTGTTTATCCACAATCGGGGCATTTTCTTGATGTTTAAAGGTTTAGTGATAATCCACTTAAAGTAACTGATCAAGGAAGTGGAAAGTAAGCAGCTCGTGTTCTGTGAGCAAAAAAATTATAATTTTGTCAATGGAGTCCAACGTCTTTGAAGAGAGCATAGATGCCAGAAAGAGCTGTCAAACAGCCCCACTTTAAACAATCCAAACTCTTCCTTTAAAATGTCCCAGAACAGTTTTCGTGGTATGTTTCGGTTGCGGTGTACCTCTGTCCTGGCAGCCAGCGTCTGCAGCTGCAGCTCCAACTGATTCAGACGAGATGTTTGACTCTGCTGCTCCAACAAACCCTGCTGCTGAGCCTACACAAACACACAGTAAGGCTCAGGAAACAAACAACAAGGCCTCCAGGCAGAGACTTCAACCAAAGAATCATTTTTCAAGAGAAGATTTTATCTTTAATGCCTGTAAATTATTTCTGAGGACATTTCCTGGAAAGAGCATTTAGGCTCAATGTGGAGATACGATAGCTATAGAGCTTAAAGGCTCTTAATTATATAATAATAATAAATACCTGTATTTTAATGCATTGGAAATTACGACACAATAAAAAAAAATGTTAAGGTATTTACATTGTGCGTGACAGTTAAATAATTTAAAAAAAATACTTAAAATTTTAAATAAGTTTAGGACAAAAAACGCCACAAATTTAAAAAAAATACCAAAATATTCTGACATTATAAAGCAATAATTTTGCGAGACATTAAATAAGAAATATCCCTAAGTTTAAAGTAGTACTTTCATAAAAAGAAAATTGCATACATTTACAAGAAAAAAATTATATTATAAATAAACTTCTTAGATTATAAAGTCTATTTAAAATCTGATTTCGTAACAAGGAAAGTTTGATCAAGCGTTGTGGCTTCCAGCTTCATAATGAACTGAAAGTCAAACATCAACATATTCTGAGGAATACATTCTGAGTACCTGCTCTCTGTGTCGTCTCTCCTCGTCCAGCCGTGTCTCGATCTGCTGCAGCTGCTGCTCCACCACGCTGCTCAGCCACGGAGCTGCGGCCTCGCCGTCGGTCTGGTCTAACACCTGCTGCTGTTGGAGGTCAGCATACAGTCGCAGCACCTCCATGTGTCTCTGCTCCGCCTGCTGCCCTCCGGCCTCCACACGCTCCCACAGCGCAGACAGACTCTGCTCCAGATGAACGAGCCGCACAGACTCAACTGTCGCCTCTTCCTGTGCAGGAAAAGAAACTTTCACCATCGCCGATTGTTTCAGTTTTTAACTCCAACAAGAGATTTCAGGGTGTTTTTTTCCTCACTGTGGCCTTTTATTTTACTGCAATTTCTTAAAGTCCTGCAGCTCTGTCAGATTGGGAACTGAAATATGTCTTTTGTGCAGAATAATAAGGAATCTATATATACACAAATTTTTTCAAGCGCCCACAATTGTCACAAATGTTAGTAAAACAAATTCAAATGTGCTCTACATATTCTACATATTGAACTATTCGCATGTTTGCAGCCTCTCCTGTCCTCTCCCCTCTGCTCTGTGTAAACAGATTTTTCCGTGAATAATTGTCACGTGTCAGCAGAATCAATCATGGCTTCATAGTGTCACTGAGGAGCAGAATTTAACGTTTTTCACAGGATTTAAGCAGAATTTGTGTTTTAGAGGAATAATTTTTTTTCACAATTTGTGATAATTAAGTCCTACTAAGACAATTACATTTGTGAAATGTTACAGTATCTGGTCTGTGGAAATACAGAAACAGAGGACATTAAAATCTTAAAAATCTTAATAAGCTGGCAGTGTGAGCACCTTGTCTCCTGCTGCTGGAGGCGGCATGTGGAGCGGCTCCTCCACGTACAGCTGTACCTCCCTCGACTCCTCAGCGGTGCCCTCTGCTGATTGGCTCGGAGACGACAGGAAGCCGTAGATGATGGAGGACACAGCGGGGACGTCTGAGACCACCGTCCTCCACTCTGTCATGTTGACAGCTGGGAGGACGGACAGTAGACCAGCTGGACCAAACCAACACAGACCTGAAACACAACAAAACAATAAGAAATTGACAAGAAAAAAAAATGAAAAAATGAGTTTATACAGTCAAATGATTGCGGGGAAAAACTCAGAAGTTCCCTAAAACTTTTTGCTAAATTTACAAGTTTTGTTTTAATCTGAAAAAATAGGGATTTTTTTAATAAGGTTGGATCGACCAGATGCTTTTTAAAGGTAAAAAAGTGAGTTTTGGACATACTGAAGAGAAGGAACAGCAGAGGGAGGAGGACCAGGAGTCTGAGAGGAGATCTGCAAGAGAAACAGTTTGGACAGTCAGACACTCAGCAGGAATAAATCTGCAAACTCCAAAATATTCACTTTATTATCATGAATTAGAAATAAAAATCCTGACATTGATTCTACTTCAAAATGATTATTCAGACATATCCATCCATATACATTTAACCTATACAGAAAATAATGAACAGCACTCATGTTTTAATCAGATTTAAGTGTTTTTTCTTCTCTAACTTGGCAGGAAGTGAAGCTGGGAGTTCTCTCACACAGCTTTTACAGACGACACAGCAAAAGTGAACTACTAAACTGCATTATTAGTTAGTTTATACCTGAAATATTTTTATTAAAAAAGCAAAAAACTGGATTCAAGAACTTTATTCCTGCAGAGAGATTGATGGGTTTATTTACCCGATTTACAAAATGTTGTATTTTACATTTTATTATATATATATA
>CAFUXE010000974.1:130970-146084 GCA_903364295.1 Serranus cabrilla
TATACATGTGTGTGTACAGTTGTGTCCAGATGTGTGTCCAGGTGAGTCCAGGTGTGTGTACAAGTGTGTGGTCAGCTGTGTAAAGGAGTGCACAGGTGAAATCAGAAGTGTGTTCGGTTGTGTACAGGTGTGTGTTCGGTTGTGTCCAGGAGAGGTACCTGTGCGGTGGTTTCCTGCAGGTACGGGCTGATGAAGTGCGGCAGTGTCTCTGTGACCCGCTGCAGGGCGGTGACGGCGCTCAGCAGGTAGATCTCGTTAGTCAGCAGCTGCTTCCTGTCAGTCAGCGTGTGCAGCACCGCTGGCATCAACCTGAGTCACACAGACACCAAAGCACACAGAACTTTAAGTACTTAATGTAGTTCTTACTGAGGGTACTTACACATTTTTGCTTGAGAATGCAGTATTTTGTTACCGTGGTAACTGTGGGATGGCGAGGGCCTTCAGCGTGCTGACAACCTCGGCGATGCAGAGCAGAGCGCTGCCCGTCACGTTCTTCTCCTCGTCCATCGCCGTGACGATGTCGACCGTCTGCAGCAGTACAGGGACGAATGCCTCCTGGTGGTCGGCGCCGAAGCTGCGACAGAGCAGCTTGAGGCTGAAGAGCGCCGTCTGCCGGTTGATGGCCTGCTCCGCCTCCTGCTCTGCCTCCACCGCCTTCACGGGACTTTTACCTACAATGCTCAGGAGGTCGCCAGTCAGCTGCAACAGCACAGTCACCTGAGAAGGAAAGACAGAGGAGAGAGATAAGTCAGATTGTTTGTTTAAGTTATAATTTTAACAGCTTTTTTGATCATTAATTTTTAAAAATAGAAACATGTCAGATTTAATTATTATTTCATAACAATATAACATTAGAATATTCATTCATTCATTTTCTGTAACCGCTAACCCAACCATTCACACGCTCACTCACTCCTACGGGCAATTTAGAGTCACCAATAAACCTAAGCTGCATGTTTTTGGACTGTGGGAGGAAGCCGGCACGGGGAGAACAGTAGAATATTATTTAATAAACTTTTAATATAAATGATTTTATAAACTTGAATACATAACAAGTTGCTCAAAAACATATAATAACGTTAGATTATGACTATTACTTACATATCAGAATAGTATTATTTCATGAATTATAACATGTAAAATTATTATTATTTTATAACTTTTATTATATGTTGAATATTATTTATTTTATAGTATATTAGAATATTATTATTTGATGAGTTAGAATGCTATATTGTTATTAATAATGTTATTATTATTTTTTTTACTTTAATTTAACAGTTATAGCAATATTATGATTTAATACTGAAAATTAGTCATTTACAAAACAGTTCAAACATCATATTATTATTAAATTACAGTTATAACATGTTTGATTATTATTATTTAAAAAAAGATGTAATAAATTTGAGGTTTATTATAATTATTATCAGTTGTAACATGTTAAATTCTAATTATATTATAGAAGTTACAGCACTATTATTATTTTATAACGTTGTAATAAATCAGATTATTATAGTGTAACTGTTGTAATAAGTTAGCTTATTACAACATGTTAGAATATTATTATTTTAACAGTTACAGTATTCATATTAACTGCTGTGATAAATGTAAAGTGTAGCATGTGACCTGCTGCTGGTCCCAGTGTGTGCGGTGCTGCAGCTTGTTGTTGAGCAGCTCCATGGCTTTCCTCCTGACGGACGCCAGCTGATTTCCCATCAGCCCCCTCATCACCGTGATGAAGGTATCCGTGGGCAACAACGAGTTCACCTGGGAAATAGAAGTTGATCACATCAGCGTGATAAATACCAGAACACATATCTGTAATAATAGCTTTTTACTATATTATTATATTTACTTTGTCCAGAACATCGTAGGCTTTGTTCAGCAGAACTCTCCAGAACTTGGCCGTTGGTTTGTCGGCGTTGTCCTCCACGCAGCGAGCCACGCTGTGGATGTAACGCAGGATCTCCTCCAACAGCCTGAGTCGATCAATACATTACATGCATCAATCTCTCAATCAATCAATGTGAACGTGCTTTCAATGTTTGTTGAGAGAAACTCACGTCTGCTGCAGTGGCTGCAAAGACTCGTCCGCTTCATCTCCTCCGTCTGCAACCTGAGACACACAGACAGACGTATGTAATCCTGCAGAATTTAATCTGTTTCCTTCAGTTTTCTTGCCGCCTGTCTGTGAACGTTCTCTCACCTTCCCGATGAAGCTGGCGGAGCCGAGCAGCTGAGCCATGAAGGAGACGCAGAGGAACTTGAAGTGTCGGAGCTCTTTGCTGCTGTGAGCCGTCACACTGAAGATCAGCTCCTCCACCTTCTCCTCCTCCTCCTCTTTCTTCTGGGCTCCTCGTCGTCCGACTGTGCGTTTCACAGGAGCTGCAAGGAAACATCCAGAGTCAAGTACCCTGCAAGTGAGTTTTCTTCTTTGTTCTGAGTGCAATATTTCAAAGTTATGCTGTGGGGCAACTATTTCTGTTAACTATGCTCTACTCAAAGCCACCAGACTACGCTCACAAAACAATCATTCATTCAGTCATTTTAGCTGATAGAAAACAGCAGTTGTTAGTCTACCACTGCAATCTGTTGGTCACATATTAATGCAAACTAACTAACATATAGAGACATCAGTGGACCAACAGCTCCTGTGTTCTTTCTGCTAAAATCACAATTCTTATTAGCAGAGTCTGGTGGCTACCTGAATCTGTTAGTTTGTTTACACAGGAAAACTGCAAGCCGCAGCTTTAAAAAGTGCTTGAACAACATGTCTTCAGGAGTTCTAACGAGCATCTCACCGTCGTCTTTGTCGTCCGGCAGCTGCAGCAGGAAGTGGAGGATGTTGATGAGGGAGGTGAGCTGGTCGGTCACCTTGAACTGACAGCAGAGAGCGATCCAGAAGTCCACATCTCTCTCCAGAGCTGCGTCCTGAACACACACGAAAACACACGTTAAAACATGTTAAAAAAAACGTAAACACGAAGAAAAACATACGTATACACACATTAAAACATACGTTAACAATCAAAGTGTATTTACTCTGAAAGACAGTTGAATGTTTTTGTGCTTCCTGTGTACAGAAACACTTCCATAATACAAGTATGTCTGCAAGAGATATGTCTCATTCATCTCGGACTACAGCTCCCATAATGCCTCGCTCTCTCTCACCTTCTCGCTGACGGTGCTGGAGGTCTGCGTGGCGTGCAGCTTGAACAGCAGCAGCATCAGGACCCAGAGGAAGCGGTCGGCGCCCAGTGTGGTCATCAGCTGACCGAGCACAGGCAGCCGCCGGTGGTCGGGTACGTGAGGGAGTGCGTCTGCAAACACGTGCATGATCCTCGCCACCACAGCGACCACATGGGACGAAGAGCTGCCGTCCGAGAGTTGGTGGGCCTGAAGAGGAGGAGAGATATACATTTTTAAACACTAATTATTTTATTACTTTTAAATGTATTTCTTAATTTACAAAACATTTTTTCTTTCTAACCCCTATTTTTTTCCACAACATTTTTTTATCACTTTAAATACTACCTTGTAGAATATTGTTTATATAGATTCCGTTTTAATTCAGTTTTTAATAAACGTAGACAGTATTACCATGGGGTTTAGACTTTATTTATAAGTTACGTCTACATTATGTCTTTTAATAAAGCGTTTCTGACCTTGATGAGGGCAGGAATGACCATCTGCACCGTCTTGTCGATGACCCTGAAGCTGTAGGCGTCGTCCAGACGCAGGATGTTAGCGCCCATAAAGGTGAAGATGGGCATGATGTTGTGCAAGACTTTCTCCTGGGGGTCAGACACACGTTCATGTGATGCTCAGAGTGTGAGCGAGGACAGAGAGACATGTTTGACAGACTGATACAGAAGTCCACCTAGATTTTCTTAAATTTTAGTCAGAAATGTCTGGGTTTGTTGGGTTAGTTCTGCTGTGTTCTCTCACACTGTATATCTGTATAATTACCTGTATGTTTGTTTTATTAAGATTAAAAAAACTCACAGGAAAGACGGCGGCGGCGGCACCCAGCAGCAGCAGAGCGTGGTGGTGAGTCTGCGGCACGTCAGACGCTCTGACGCACTGAACCACCAGCTCCACGTTGAACTTATCTTCCTCCAGGACATCTGCAGAGGAAATCAGGAGACAGTTAAGTTTGTGGAAGCAGTAGAGTTGTGTTTATTTCTTCTTCTGTGGTCAAGCTGTGACGTACCGGGCCCCACGGCGACTCCGTCAGGAGACAGTTTGTGGAGGACGTTAAGCAGACAGCTAAGCAACAGCTGTTTAGTGTACTCCATGTTGGCGTGGTCTTCAGGACACGCCTCTAGAGTCCTGGGGACACACACAAACACACACACAAATACGTTAATGCAGCTGCAAGAAACTTTCATTTCGTGTGTTGCCATGAGCACCAGACTCCCTTTGGAAAATGTTCAATTTTACTGAATCAGGGTCTGACAGTCTGCCCCGCTCAGTCCTGGTTCCTGTGCTACTGTACCCCCCTTCCCTTCGCTGACCCAGCAAAACAGCGTGCCCCTCCAGCAGCATCGTGTTTGTGTTGTCTCCCCTAATGTTGGTGGACAGCAAGCTTTAGCTGGGGAGAAGTCTCCACCTCTCACAGGACGGCATGCCTTTGTGTTAAACTAACCTGATGACGCCGTAGCATTATGCTCATTATTTAAATTAGTCAGTATTCTCACTGCTGTTCTAGTTGGCTGATGTAGGTCATAAAGAGGCGTCAGAATTAAACTGAGACTGTTTGAAAAGTATGTTTTCTTTAAAAAAAAAATCTGAGCAGAAAAGCAGAAAAAAATGGTAAAAACAGGCATTTTCAGATTAAACGTCTCAGAAGTTTTTATTTTCGGCTTCAAACCTTTAAAAAGTCAATGTCATGAGTTGTTTATCTGTTTTTTAAATATGACATTTTAGGACTTATTTTAATAACATATTAACCCCTCTGAACCCCACCGACCCGCCTGGTTTGAATGGTATGTTTGCTTGCAACAGATTACTGTGCGTGATCTTTGGGCAACAGAGAAAAATTAAATTGTCATGTTTCAGACCTGTTAAAAACATTCAATGCTGTGCTCATCAGCGACATTGTAAAGTCATGATGGATTCTACTGAGACAAACAGCCACGACATATTCAAGGAAAGTCCATTGTTGAGCAGAAGTTACCTGGCGAGCAGAGAGAACAGGACCGGCACCAGCGCCTGAGCTCTCTTCAGCTTCTTCTTGTGCTGCAGCAGCTCCAGGATCAGAGTGACTCTCTGCCACGACACAGCGCCGCCCTCTGTACCACCGCCAGCGCCGTCCTGAGGCTTCCTGATCAGAGAAATAACAGATATAACAGAGAGTAAATACACCCGTACACAGACCTGACTGGTGATCTCAAGCTGAAATCAAACGTCACCTCAGTGACATCCTGCTCCTCCGACTCTGCTGCACCGTCACGCTCACTTTGGGTTTCTCTGGAGGAGCGAGCTCATTGGCAACCAGCTGAGCGTCGATGGCGAGCTGTCACGGAGAAAACAGAGTCAGAGGACGGCCAGGAATTCAAAACATTTCACAGAAAGAAGAAGCTTTAGCTAGCCGCCTCACCGATTTAAAGACGCTGTTGATGGTGTTCGCCACCAGAGGGCTCCTGCTCGCCAGCAGCACGTTGAACATCTCCGTCAGCAGCTTCTGCTGCACCGCCTCGTCTCCCAGTGCCGAAAAGAACGGCTTTGTGATCTGAGGAGGGACAGGAAGGAGACGTCAGTGACGCAGAACAAGACAAATCTTTAGTGCACACACACACACACTTCGTCACTGCAGAGACCATGGGAAAGTTTAATCCTGTCTTGGTTTGAGGACTTTCTAATCCTGGTTTTAAGATCAGTTTTAACCCTGATCCTAACCGTGGTTAATACCTGCTTTGGATAAACCTGGTAAGCAGCACATTTAAATTATTAACAATCTTTCTAACCTTTTTTTGTCTTGTAATGCCGGTTTTAAACTAAATTCTGGCATCATATTTGGTTTTAACAGTTTTAAATGCTTGTTTATTTCATTCTTTTATCCCTATTTAACACTGATATAATCCCTGTTTAATGCCATTTTTAACCCTGATTAAATACAAGGTCTGACCCTGTTTTAACCCCGATATAATCCCAGGTTTTTATTATCCCAGGTTTAATCTGGTTGTAGCCCTGGTCCCAGGTAATCCTGACCTGTTCCAGGGCGCTGATCTGGCAGCTGGGGATGTCGGGATGCGGCTGCGCGGAGGTCTTCAGAGCTTTGATGAACAGATCCAGACAGTTATGGTCCTGGACCAGCAGGGGGGCCGACGCCTCGTTGTACTTCCCCAGGACGAGGTGCATGAGCTGGGCCTCAGCCCGCAGCAGGGTGGGGGTGTCGGGGCCGCTCTGCTCCAGGAGGCGATCCAGAACGGGCAGCAGAGCGGACAGGACAGCCTAACGAGAGGAGATGTGTGGTTAGACGGTGTGTGGTTGAGACTGACGTGTGCAGGTGTGTTCCTGCTCTCACCTGTCCGTTAACGAGGCTCAGTGCACGCAGCAGGCAGCCGGCACCGTATGACGGGCAGCTGGGAGTCCGAACGCTCTGCAGCAGCTGCTGCATCGACTCCTGCAGCTTCTTCTTCTGCTGGGACTTCGCCGTCACACACTCGCACTCCTCGTGGAGCACGCCGAGAGCCTGCACACACACGATAAAAAGACAATGAATACAAATTTTTGAAAATAAAAACAACTGATTCTAATGATTATAAGTATTTTTTTTAATTAACCTGATGTCCAAAACTTTATTAATTAAGAAAATTTAAATACAAATTTTAGATTTGTAGCACTGAAATGTGTCAGCTAATTTTCTCATGTTGTCTTCTAATTCTAATCTTATCGTAAATTTTATGTTAAAATCTCTGCTCTGTGTGACTAGTCTGTGACCCAAACTCACCTGGCTCAGGTAGGACGGGTCTGCGATGATCTCCTCAGAGGTCTTCAGAAGCTTCTCTGTGATTGGCTTGAAGGGAGAAGAGTTGGCTCCTGATAGGCTCTGCAGAGCGGCCAGTGCCGCCCTGCGCACCTCTCGAACCGGAGAGGTGAGACAGCCAAGCAGAGACGGGACCACTGAGGGACAGACAGGTGTTCGCCGTGTTAGCTTAGCATGTTATAGCACGTTGCTAAGCCAGACTTTCCTGTTAATGAGTTTCTCACCAGGTGTGTCGGCAGAGACCAGCTGCTGCAGCACGGTGGCCGGCTGGGCGCTCAGCAGAGCTGCACCCATGTACAGAGCCTGAGTCTGCAGGACGGCGCCCACCTTCACGTCTAGCTGGTCGCCATGGTTACTGCTATACCCCCAGATCACGCACAGGAAGCGGAAGAGCATCAGCGGCTCATGCAGGTGAACCTGGAGGACACAGGGATTATGAGTCATCATAAAGGAACAGGTTAATTAATTAATTTATTATTATTATTACACCTGAACATAAACTGTATTTCTTGTTGGACTTCAGCAGAGGGTGACTTTATAAAAGATTTTTTATTTATTTTGAACATTTCATTTATTTCATGTATTATTACAGCTTGTCAGGAAGGGATTTAATACCAGGATTCTTATTATTTTTTTTATTTTTTTTAAATCTCAACAGGAAGTGACTTCATACCTGGATTTTTAGTTTGTTTATTAAAACACCTCACAGGGGTTTTATCTAATATATATATATACAAACCACCTTATACCAAATGCCCTAAAACCTGGATTTGTATTTTTTATTATCACACCTCAACAGGAAGTGACCTCATAATAGATTTATTTATTATCTGACCCCAACAGGACCTCATAATTGGACTTTTATTTTATTCATTATCACATCGCAACAAGAAGTGACCTAGAAACCTGGATTTTTTCACCTCAACATACCTGGACTTTATTTTATTTTATAATTCATTTGTATCACACCTGAACAGGAAGTGACATCATACCTGTATGAGCAGCTTCATTAAGTCTCTGAAGCTGCCAGCTGCCAGACCCTCGCCAGCGCCGCTCATGATGACGCTGAAGAGGCGGCAGGTGAGCCCGAGGTAACAGCAGGTGTTTGTGTCCAGCTTTTCGGGGTTCCACCACACCTCACCTGTAAACAAACAAAACAGCAGGCTGTGAGTGTGTCACCAGCTGAGCTAACCGCTGGCGCACATCAGGACGGTCACTCACCTCTGAAGGAGGCGTCTGGACACTGGAGCGAGGAGATGAAGTCTCTGAGCAGTGAGATGAGGACAAAGCTGAACTCTCTGTCCAAGCGGCCACCTGCCTGCTGCTCGCACCTGCTCAGGAACACAGTCAGCGCTTCAGAGGAGGAGGGCGCTGCGGTGGCACAGCGATCTGCTTCCTGTTCAACCACAGGAAAAAAAAAGATCATATTTGTGTGTGTGCGTGCGTAGTGTGCATTAAGAAAACAGCAGGTGTTACATATATATATATATATATATATATATATATCCCCACATCAGTGTTTACATGTCACATATTAACAAATAAGCAATAACATTTACTTACTAATATTAGTACCTTGTAAATTGAACCGATATATGGAGGACAGAAGCTAGCAACATAAAAATAAATATATATAATTAAATAAGGATAAATAAATGAATATGCTGTACGAAAAGTTGACCCCATGGCACAATTTAAATGACAGATTAAATTATATAAATTACATTACTTTATGTGTATAAAGACAACAAAACAGAAGTAAATAACTTTGGGGAAATAAATAGGGCACAACTAGATAATTTAAATACAAATATTAGTTCATAAATAAAAATAAATGCATACAGGTAAAACAACATTCATATATTGATTTTGGCAGCTATGTGTTTGTGTGTGTGTGTTTGTAAATAAAACGTAATAATATATGTAAATACAATTCTGGCATTAAATAGAATAATATAGTTCTAATGATTTTTATCCATTCTCCTACATCAGGAAAATAGACAAAAAAATATCTCTATTCTATAAAAAATCAAATTGACTTTGACTTTTATTTTTTGTTTCAACTCACTTAATATTAAATAAAAATATAAATCTATAAGAGAAGAGGTTTTCTTAGAATGTCCGACCTGAGCAGAGGAAGCGTCCTTGACGACCTCCAGCAGGGGCGTCTCCAGCAGCGTGTAGACCCTCTGAGCTGTGAGCAGGTGCTGGGTCCCGCTTAGCTCGCTGAGACTGAGCAGCAGAGTCCGGGTCAGCACCAGGAAGGAGGCCCTGGCTCTGAGGGAGGAGCCTTGCTGCTGCTGCTCCACCAATAGACACAGCTTCTCCAGCTAACCAATTACACACACAGCCAAACACACACGCACATTAATCCACCGCTGAAAATAGTCCCCCACAAAGTCATGAAAGCTCAAATATTTTCTTATAGAACCGTTGAAATGGTGAATTCTGAAAAAATAAAAGTGAACCTGGAATAAAGCAAAACAATTTCATTACTCCCTGGGTCAGTGTAATAAGTAACATAATTCTGGTCAGAATAAATCTACTTTGGTTTGTCTTCTAACTCAAAACAAAATAATAAAAAATGTACTTTCTCTGACCCGACAGTGTTATAAATTGAGAGTTAGACTTGGAGATGAAAATAAAAACTCACAGCGTCCCGTTTGGAGAAGTGCTCCATGTTCGCCAGGTTCCTGGTCAGCGTAGAGACGAGACGCTCGTTGGCCAAACCTATGAAATCAGATTCGGAGCTCCTCTTCATCACCTCCTCCAGCTCTGTGAGGACACAGGAAACACATGTTAAGGATCTAGAAACAGCCCCACACAGAACCGACAAAAAAACACAACTCACTCAGAATAAACAAACCAGATAAAACTGTTCACAGCTCGTGGACATGGATTATCTTGAAGAAAAAAACAATCACAAAAAAACTGTTACATTTTGCTATTAAAACAGACAAATCTGTTATTATATTATTGGTAACGAAAACATGAAGATTGAAAATTTAAAAAAACAGAAATAAAAAAACAGAAAACAGCTATTTGTAAATTCTCTGTGACCTACTTTCAATAAATAATAAAACTGATAAACTTTGTTGTTTTTTGTAAATATATACTGTTTCTTTCAGAGAAATTCAACATCTGTTTTTTCTTTTTTGATGATTTATAGTCATTATAGCTGGGTTTCTGCACAATGGCATTTTTGAGTTGTTTCCACTTATATACTGCAGAGAAAAACATGGCCACAGTGAGTAAAATACGCCCTTGACTGCTCATTGAGGTTCAGAGGGTTAAAGGTCGTTGGCATCGTTACCTTGAGCCCAGTTCAGGGTGAGCGGGTGTTGGGCGATGACGGAGGATCGGGCGACGCAGGCAGCGAGGTGGAGCTGGGCGGAGGAGGTGATCACCACGAAGGGCAGCAGCTTCCAGCCCGCTCTCTGCAGCAGCTCGGCGTCGCCCTTTACCAGCCGGGGATCGGACAGTAAACGCACCGCCTCTGTCACCACTGGCAGCCTGTAGGAGATGACACAGAGCTCAGAGTCACTGACGAAACATAAAGACCACGTTTTCAACAAATTCTTTCTGGGAAAGTAGAAATATTATCATTTACAATAATATCCAACCTCTGATATAATCATAACAACTGGAAAGACGTTATATTAATAAAAAGATGCAGAATACAAAATTATAAAGCAAACTGAGTTTGTATTTTTTATTTGTCCATTTATTTCCTTTTTTATTCATTATTTTATTGTATCCATCCACTACGTTTGGTTTGCCATGACTGTAAAATTAATGACCAAAATAAACTAAGCATGTTGCCTGTTTTAAAAAAGGAATAAAAAACAATTGTATGTGTGTGTGTGTGTGTAGTTCACTGACCATTTCTCAGCTGTGGACAGATCCACTCTGTGCAGCAGTGACAGTAAGCACGACACAGAGTCCTCGGGGTCCATAACATCCAACAGCGCCTGAACAGAAAACAGTTGGCAGCGGTGAGCGCCGTGTTGAGCGGCCTGCAGGGGGAGCTGCAGCCTTCACTCATGCACATCTCTACTACATCCATCATCTCACTGACCTCCAGCACTCTGAGAGCAGCAGCCACGACCTCCAGCACATCGTCCTTCAGGCGGTCCATGACGGCGTCTTTCAGGAAGCCTTCGTCCAAACTCTGCAGCTGCTGACAGGAAACCAGCGCAAAAAAAAATCATGTTTAATGAACAATGAACACCGGGTGCGTTGTCTGCATGTTTTAGATGATCTCTTTTTCTCCTTTTAAGACCCGTAACGATGAAATGAAATGCAATAGGATTCACTGAAAAACACGTATGAATGTCTAAAGATGAAAGAACTGACAGAAAATAAAGATGAGCAGTAACAAAATCACCCAAAACACGCGCGCATGTCACTGACAGATAGTGATGACGCCCTGAGCGAGGGGAGAGATAAAGAGGCCTACTTCAGTACTACTAGCAATGAATCTGATAATGTCCCAGAACATGATGTGCCTACAGACATGCTTGTGTCTACTACTGCACTACTACTAACAGGTTGTTTTATTCAAAATATGGCTGACACTTTTTCTGTCTGTGCCACAAAGTGTCATACATCTTTCATTATTTTTTTGTTGTTGTTTATTGATGCTTAAAAATAGTTAATGCACTTTAGGGCAAAGGCAATTCTCTACAATTAAAGTCAATGCCTTTCAGCTTTCAGATGTTTTTTTTATTTAATGGCTCTTTCTGCTACAGAGGCTGAGAAATACATTATTTACTGAAGTTGATTTAGTTGACATTCTGTGCAGTTATCTGAGCAGTTTGAAAAGTTTTGAAATCAAGTGATCTACTCATAAAATAGTTATCAGACATATATCCTAAACTTAATCTTAATCTATAATACAATTATATTTTATACCAAAAGGAGAATGTCCAGCCTTTGCCCCCCAAGGGGTCTGTACATCTAAAATGACGACAGCAGCTGTTTGGCGGCGGCGGCGTGTTTCAGCCTTCCCTTTACCTGGATACAGGAAGTGAACTCTGCTGCCGTACCTGTGTGGAGGTGACGACGCCCATCAGGTGCTCGACAGCTGAGACTCTGACTGAAGGCTGCGGGTGTTTCAGACTGAGCAGCAGCGATGTGTCCGAGTCGCCCATTATCTGAACAAACATAAACAATTATTGTTAATTAAAATAAATAATAATAAATAATTTACTAATAACTTCATAATTAATGTACCTGGTATTTTCCGCTGCTCATGGACAAAGACAGGAACTGGTGGAAGAGACGTTTCTGCTCGCCGCTGCTGACGTCGGTCACGTGACCTGCAAGAACGCCATCCAGGGCGCCACAGTACCTGAGGGAGGACGGACACACACGGGGCTGATGCTAACGCTAGCTGCTCATACAGGACGCCGTTTAAGCTTTGAAATGGACTGTTGTGTTTTCTATGGGACAGTGTCCTCCTCACCTGGACTCCAACAGTCGAACCAGAGGGAGAAGGCGGCGGTCGAGGGCCTCCATGTTTTCGGCCGAGAGTTCAGTCTGACTGAGATACTCATCGAAAAGAAACCTGCAGGAGCAACGCAGAGACATAAACAACTGAGGAGACAACTTCCTGTTAAAGACACTTTTTCACTGAAGAGGCTGACTATGTGTCAGAGACAAATATTTCCAAAATTATTAACACAAAAAAGGAAAAATATGGACAACAGCAGATGCAAAATTTAAAAAATATACACTATTTTTTCTATATATACTTATTTTTTGTATCTACTGTTAGAAAGTGAATCATTTTGTAAAAACTGTAATGTAAATGTATGTGTGTAATTTTCTCAATAAATACAGTTCAATAAATACATGATGTTTTCAAAATCAATGGGTATTTGTGTTAAATAATCTTGGCTCATCTTAATCATAGAATGATCAGATACAAAGTAGAAAAAATATAAATAATATAAATAACTGTGCATTAAAAAAATGATATAAATGTATATAAACTCAGATCAAATAAAATATTTAAAATAATAAAGATTATCAGGACAATTCAAAACCAAAAGTAAAAAGTTAACAGTAACAACAACAACAAAAACAATACGTAGTCATCAGGTGCACGATAACTCTGCTCCGAAAAATGAAGTTTGATCTGATTGTATGTATCTTTGTGTGTAAAATGAAATCATGAGATGAAGCAGCTTTAAGTCAGAGCTAAAAGCTAAAAGGATTTGGAGATTTTACCGAGCCACGTCTTGGTCGAGGCCTCTGGTCAGAGGAACGCTCTTCAGGATGGACTCCAACACGGCGAGCTCGTCAGTCTGCGTCTCACCTGAGACGGACAACGGGTCAGTGTGTCTCAACGGTATAATAATAATGATTAGAAAAAGATTGAACATGTTCCAGTTCTCACCTGAGCTGCAGGTGAACGCGGCGTGGACCAGGTGAGGCAGCAGGTAGCGCAGCAGAGGACTGACATCGTGAGCCTGCGCCATCAGCTGCAGCGTGGACACCAGCGCCGGCATCGAGCTCAGACGGCTGAACGCTCTGTGGGCGATCACACAGGAAGACACAGGTGAGAGGAGCGGCGCCAAACAAACCACACAAGCAGACTTCAGGAAGGAGTCAGGTGAGTTGTGCAGCGGTCCTACCTGGGCCCGGCGGCGCCCTCCTTCTGGTTCTGCAGCAGCACGATGAGGCAGCCCAGACCCTCCTTGGCCAGCACCGGCTCTTTGAGCAGAGACTTGCTGACATGTGCGGCAAGCGTGTCGACCAGACTCGCCTCCATCACCACCTTCACCGCCAGCTGGCACACGATCATGTAGGTGGCAGCTTTGTAATCGGTCAGCGGCGACTTCAGACCCTGCGGGGCGACGTCATCACAGCAGAGCATCGTTACTCATGTTCAGAAACTCAACACCCGAGTTACTAAAATTAACGTGTTTTCTGACAAATTCTTAAATATTAAATGTTTAAACATGAGAATGAACATAGTATGATCAATAATATAATATAAAAGATTGTCTCCGTCCCAGAGTTCAAGGTGATGTCTTTAACTGTCTTTTTATGGTCCAAAACCCCAAAGACATTCACTTAAGTTAGTTTGGATTACATAAATAAAGTAATCTGTTACATTCCTGTTGGTTTGCTGGCTGCAAGTCTTAAACATAATCCGAAACAGTGCGTCCGGTACCTTCTGAACATACGGCAGCAGTTTGGAAATGATGGCATCCGACACTTTGTCGACCGCGTCCAAAGCGGGGACGATGGTGGAGGCGTAGAAGGAGAAGATCACTCGCAGCTGAGAGCAACTTCCAGAGTGTCCTGAGTACGCCTGAAGAAGAAGAAGAAATAAATACATGGTTGAGGTAAAAATGACATAGAACAGTCAGTAATTATTACAAAAGTGAAAAAATGAATAAAAATCAATTAATGTCTCGTATCAGTTGATTAGTATATAGTCAAATATAAATAATAAGACGAGAGGAATGTGCAAAGAGGGGAAAGAGACCGAATGAGAAAACAATTTTTTAATCTTTAATAAACTCATTTATACATGGTGTAGTATACAATTATGGTCTTTTCATTAATAATCATATTAATATACTCATTAAAAAAGGTTCACCAAGGCACTGTCATTACCTGGATGGCCTTGGTGACCATGGTGCAGATGAAGTCCATGAAGCTCAGGTCTGTGTAGCAGTGAGTGATCAGTGTTCCTCTGGACAACGGCACACCAGGTTTCTACATGAAACAACAATGCCTTGTTCACAGGGAGCACTTTATCTCATATTTATATGGTGCATATGTATGTATATATAGTGTTGAGGGTGGGACCTGCAGGCCGTGCAGCCAGTTCCAGCGGCTCGTGGCGTCTTTGATCTTGAGGAGCTGCAGGACTCTGACGAACACGTTGGTGTCGTGGTACGGCAGCGCGCACGCCAACAGGCTGTCAATGTTATACAGCTGGATGTGGAATCTGAAACACAAGGAGACACCGCTGATTTTCAACACGGGCACGGATCTGACTTTTAAAGAAAGATAATAAATAAATTCATTATAAAAAAAACAAAAACATTTAAACATTTAATAGAAAAAATAAAATAACTGAGATAAAAGTATGTAGTAAA
>CAFUXE010000974.1:199317-210473 GCA_903364295.1 Serranus cabrilla
AAGACCCCTTGTCCTCTTAAAGACCTCCTGTCCCCCTAACTAAAATCTCATTAAACAGCAGGGACGGAGTGGAAGAGGTTAACCTGCAGCCAAACTCTGAGGACAGAAGAGAAAACAGACGGAGAAACTGTGGCCTTAGTTTGGTTTGAGCTTCAGGACACTTTCGTGTGTAATGAATCAGCAGGGAAACAGCTTTTACCTCTGGCCTGTTACACACACTGCAGGTCAAACACACACACACTCATCTCTCACATGTAAACACACTCAGAGGAAAACATCTGTCTGAAAAATATATACAAATATATACAATATAATAATAAAATAAAATATAGAGTATATACACTATCAAACCTAAGAGATCCTTCATGTTTGCACTAGTCTCGGCAGAACTGGTTTTAAGTATTACTCACCTTTTTATTAATCTAATAAACTGCAAACAGCCCTGAAGCTGCAGTCGTACTTTGCACCGTTATTATCTGATGTTTATCATGATTCTTGTCTTTGCTTTTCTTTCTGTCGATTTTGTGTTTCGTGAAAGTTCTCCTTCTGTCTTATTCTTTTGCGGCGATCAATTACAATATTATTTTCATTCTTTAAAATATTACAATTAACATTTAAGCTTAGGAAACTGATTACATTTCTGACTTCTCAAGACTTTATTTTCTTTAAATAGGAAAAGCAGAAGGACATATTCATTTTTATTTGGATCAGTGTGTTTAAGTAATGAATATTGTTCCATTATTCAAGTCTTTGATTAAATAATTTTATATTTTTATAGTATAAACTTTATACTGAAGGTGCTTTTCCCCAAAAATCTGCAGAAGTTGAACAAAAAATATAATTGAATACAAGGTGATAGATTAAATAAAAGATATTCTCTCTGTCTGTCTGTGTCTCTGCCTTTCTATTGGTCTCTTACTTCTTGATTTTCTCCAGTCTCCTGTCCTCTGCTGCAATGTAGTCCCTTAAGGAGATAACCAGGTCCTTCTCCGTGAACAGCAGGTCGGTCATGTGACCTGAACACATACAAATACACATACATTATCAGAACAGTTAGCAATTCCACTCCTTGTCCAAACTTAGTAATAGTTGATTATTTATTTATTTTATAATTTAGAATCCTTGTCAATAAAAGCCCATACAATAATATACTATAATAACAATAATAATATAAAAATACTAATCTTTATATTTCAATAGGTTATAAATTAACTGCAAACAATGAGAATAATAAAATAATAAAAAAAAATAATAATATTTTAATAATAAAAATAAAATAATAATAATAGCCCTGCAATAGACTGGCTAATAATAATGATTATTATTGTTATAAATTTAAAAAAAAAATCAAAAAAGAAAATGCTAAACTGTCATAAAATTGAATAAAGACAAGGAATTACATGCAACCCCCTCCCCCTCTATCTCCAATACTTCTCCTATAATTACTTCAGAATAATTTATTTACTTAGACTTATAATAAATTTATACTGATCTTTATCATGAAGTAAGTTATAAATTATTTGCAAACATATTTATGTTTTGTAGTTTAAAGTTCCTCAGTTCAGAAATGAACTTAGTGGTATTTTTGTATTTTGTACAGTTGTTTTCACTATCTGACTGGAGAAACTGGTTTTACTCACCAATGGAGGAAAAGAACTCTGTGTGAGCCGAGGAGGAGGTGAAGAGGAGGACGTGAATCAGAAACCAGCAGAAAGCCATCCAGTCTGCAGAGACAGAAGCCAGACGGAGAGAGAAATCATCACAGTTCCTGATATAAATCTCAATCATGTTGATTTTATAAGGAAAAACACCTCATACAACTGTGACAATTTAACTACTGGAACTTAAACAAGTTGGATTTTGAGAAAAGGTTTTAATATTTTTGAGAAATTGTTGCATTTATCTTATCTTATCAGTCAAATAATAAAAAAAAAAGTAAATTTAAAAAAAACAGCTGAATTTGAAGGTGACATATTTTGATATATTTCTGGAAATAAAAAAATATATCCAAAGGAATTAATTGATATTCAAAAAACTGAAAATGTATCTGAAGTAGCTCCTCTTTTTATTTTTTTGTTCCATTTTGAACTGAATATCTTTGAGAAAAAAAAATAGAATTGATAAAATATTGCACCTAGATATAAAAACAGGACAAAAATGCAAATAAAATAATCCATCTATATACAAACAACAAGACAAAAATAAAAAAGATAAAATACACCCATATACAAAAAAACAAGACAAAAAACAAATAAAACAATACACCTGTATACAAAAACAAGACAAAAATGTAAATAAAGTAATATACCTAGATTCAAGAAATAAGTAAAAAAAAAACACACAAATAAAATAATACACCGATACTATAAACCGTACCAAAACATATAACAAAAATTCAAATACAAGAATGCACCTAGACACAAGACAGGACAAAATTGAAATACAATTAACCATTAACAAGGACTCAATAAAAGAAAAAAAAGAAAGAAAACAAGACAAAACTAAAAATGAATGCAGTGATTTTAAGTCCTGCTTTGAGCGGAATGTTTCAACAGAAAAGAGCAAACGGTAAATGATATGATGTAACGTTACCTCTGCGCTGTTTTCAGACCCTTCGGAGGAAGCAGCTGGAGAAATTTCTAGATAACAAACCGACTTCTGCTGAGTTTTTGCTTCATTCAGTGCATAACGAAGTCGTGACAGACGACGTTTTGACCGTATTTATCCTTTAAAAGAGATGTGGAAACAGAAAAACTTATTGGCTTTAAAAGCCTTTAAAAAGCACCAAGTAACCAGTTTGTGTTGCTCCAGAGTCACAAGCTAACAGCGAGTTACAAACATAACTTCTTCTTCTTCTTCTCTGTGTCCTCCAGCTTCTTCTTCTTCTATGCCCAAAATGGCTAAAGAGAATAGTTTACCGCCACCTGCTGGACGAAAAGTATGCTACAGCAAAGACATTTTTTTCTCCATTATGTGCTGGGAGATATTTAATTGTTGGACTTTAACGGATTGTTGTAATTTGGATAAACGCAAAATAAATGTAATGTCTCCCCCCTTTCAGTATTTCAGGATCTACGTTTTCACAATTGAATAAGAATGAAATACTCATATCTCAAGAATTCATTTAAAATATTTTTATAACAAAACTAGAATATTTTTGAAAAAATAAGTGTAAGTAGGTAAGTTAAAAAAAATATATACGTTTTTGTTTTCTATAGATATAAAATTAAAATTATTATATCTAAAGTTAAAAAAATTAATGATTGAATAAAAATTTCTGACATACTCATAATTACCTAATTTTGACTTAATCATAACATTTCAGCAGTAATTTGAGAATAAAATCTTTTTACTTTTAGAATAAAGTATTAAGAGAAAAAGCTGTAAAGTTTTAAATATCTTGAGATACAAATAGGAATATTTCCATACAAAATCCATGAAAAAAAATAATAAAGTTGCAATTCATTGACAAAATATTTGTATTTTCAGGAAAAAAATGATCATGTTTCAAGGATTTAGTCATAACAAAATTCTAATATAAGATAACATTTGCCACATTTTATGAGAAAATTATTGTATTTTTTGGAATATTAGATATTAGGAAAAAATGTAAAGATTATTTCTTAATTTTGACTGAATATCTCATAATAGGACAAAATGTTGTGTTATGACTAAATCTGTATGTTTCTGTATTTTGTGTCTGTCCATAATTTAGAATAATTGTATTATTTTTTTATGTCTAATCAAATCAAATCACATCAAAAAAATTTTTATTATTATCATTATTATTATGATGATGATTATGATTATTATTATAAACTATTATAAACTTATACACACATTTTTTTACTTGTATAAAAAACTATTCATATTTTACCTTAATTAGACGACACACCTCATGCACTCAGGGTGGGAAGAGTTTATTGTAAAGGTGCATCTTAATAAGGCGAGACACTACAGGCAAAAACATGTCAAGCACTGGTCACTGGGCTATTTTTCTCCCAAAGCATGTCTTCTTTCCGAATAGTGGAAAGAAGACATCCAAAACAAACTTCATTTGATCCATTTGAGCCTGTAGATTTCTCCTAAATTCCCAAAAATAGTCATTTACATTAAGAATGTATGAAATCTTTACAGGCTGTTTTTCTTAATACTCTGAGCCATAAATCACAACTTCAGCTGCACTTACATACACCAGTATATTGTCTTAATGTAACAAACTGGGGTAGTTTCATGGTGATATCGATAAGTAAAAAAAATAGCCCTATTCCCCTGTAGTGTCTCCCCTAAAACGTTGATATACAGTGTAAAACACGTCTGTCTGTCAGTGACCTCCTCAGGAAAAATATAACGTCACTCTACAAAGAAAAAACAGGTACAAACCCCACGGTCATCGTATCAAACAGTGATATTTACAAAACGTACAAATATTGTACACACTAGTTTCATCTCAGCGTGTTCAGGACGTCTGTGCAAAAATACAGTCCAAAGTGCTTCATATGTACATGTGTGTGTGTGTGTGTGTGTGTGTGTATGAAAAACATCCTGAGGATGAAGCTGCACGACTGTGAACACGACAACTCGCCATTAAGGAGGCATTTAAGGAAAACTCGCCTGTGTTTACACATTAATAATAATAAAATCTTCAGTGTAACTTGCAGGCGTCTGTGATCAAGTGACATTTGTTTCTTCTTCTTCAGTTTCTTTAAACGTCTCACAAACATGTTGCTGTCAGTCACTGAAGGGCCACAGTTCAGGAAAAAGAAGAATTATAGAAGAAACCTAAGAATGTAATGTTTTGACCATGTTATTTTTTTTTATAAATAGTTAGAAAGATAATTATTCAAGCAAACACTTTAAAGCACATTCACCTGGTGTTGGTAGGGCCAGAATTATAATAAATAAACATTTATTAAACTAAAATAAATAAACATAATAAAGGCAAAACATGTTGTAATTTTTTTAAGAAGTTTTCATTATATAAGACTTCTGAGATATAGAATCCAGATTTGAACTCACAATATAATAAATTTGACAAAATATCAGGTGTGATAATAAAAATAAATCAGATGTCCATGCTTTAGGATTTCCTGTCTGAAGTTTTATAAAGTTTTATAAATTACCTTGTAATGTTCTGCCTTTTGTTGCTTTTTTGTTTCTTTAAACATGATTTTATTCTCAAAATATATTTTTTATATTGAAATACATTTTTGTTATTATAAGATTACTAATTTTTGTTTGTTTGTTATTATGTTATGACAAAATGTTAGGAAAATAATCAGATAGACTGGCGTCCTGTTGACCCGTGACCCAGGTTCGGATAAGTGGTTACAGAAAATTAATGAATGAATAATATGAGATTCATGATATGAAATATTAACTTGTTATATCACCATTTTGACAAAATGATTAAATTTGGTAGATATATATGTTTAAGTACTTTCTGTCTAAACATATACAACTTTTAAGTCAATGTTAAACTATAAATAACCTTCTTTGCCTTTTCTTGCTTTTATTTTGAAAAATACTGTGACTTTTTTTTTTAAATCTCAAAATAAATGTTTTGTATTGGAATATTGACTCTTTCCCAAAATATTAAACCTTTTTTAAAAAAAAATCTGATTTGGTCGTTGTTGTCAGATGACCCTTTTTATTCGTTTGTTATAACTTTCTAACTTTATTCTCTAAATCTCTAATTTTTCTCTGAACAGTGGCCCTGACACTCATCTTGTCCTCCGGGTGGACAGTTGTAGATGAAACAAACAGAGAACAGATTTAAGTTTCAGCTCCTGTGCAGAGATCTGAAGTGTGAACACGCCGTGGTGTTGTGTTACAGGCAGCGGTGCATTCACAGACCCGTCCAGCCGTTAGGAGATCTTACAGCTGTTCCTGCAGCTCTGTGCAGACGGGCTGAGCGGCGGCGGTCGGATCAGCTTGGGCTTCTTCAGCAGCGTCCCTCCCGTCCTCTTTGTGGCACCGTGGTGAGCGTTGGCGGTGACGGAGTAGGAGCGCCCGTGCATCATGCGGGCGTTCAGCCCGTTGGCCATAGAGAAGGACTTCAGGTGTGACTTAAGAGCCAGCGGGAGCGGCAGCTTGTCCACCAGGTGGACCGGCGTGCAGGACACGATGGAGCGACAGCAAAGGTCCTGGAGACTCAGCACTGAGAAGAGACAGCGGGAGAAACAGGGAGAGTAGGAGTTTAGAGTTTATGCTTTCAAATAATAGAACAATCTGATAAAGATGATATAAATCCTATGTGTTGCCTCTCAGAGTCCTCCAGCAGAGGGCAGCACACACTTGTGAGCAACCTCATCATCAAACATGATGTCATCATAAAACATATTAAACCCAACCTGTCCTTTTTATTCTCATTATTCATCAAACAAGACGTTAAACATTATTCAGAGCAGACTGACTGTTTTCACCTGTTTCCACCCTTTATGCTAGGCTAAGCTAACCAGCTGCTGACTGTGGATTCATATTTACTGTACAGAAAGAAGAATAAATGTATTAATAGTAAAGAAAAATAATAATGAAGAAATAATAAATAAATAAGGAATATGGTGAAAAAAATATAAAAGTAAAAAAAAGTGTTAAATTAATAGACAAAAATAGCATTAAAATATTGAAAATGTATAAAACTAAATATATAAAGGGACAATAAAATGGAAAAGTAAATAAATGATATTATTGTTGGTATATTTAATTAATTTTTTTAAAGAAAAAAATTCTATAAAATATAAATTACAGGCATTAATTAATTGATAAAATGTGATATAAATAGTAATCTTTAAATGTATTTATTTTTTATGTTCCATTCGCATTTTCTACCATATTCCTTTCATGTACATAACACACACACACACACACAGGGCTATACGTTTCCGCTGACCTTTGTTGGGCCGCCACAGGCGCTCCATGCCGTGTCTCATCAGCACGATGCGGGCGAGCTCGGTGAACGACTCTGTGATGTTGAAGTTGCACAACGGGCTGACCTCGAAGAAGGTGACGCCCAGCTTCTCGGCGTACACCTGCGCCTGCTCTGTGGTCACCTGACGCTTGTAGGCCAGGTGAAGGCGGTTCCCCACCAGGATCTTAGGCACCCCTGGGGCATGCTGGGTAAACAAATGTGAAAAGAACATGTGTCATTTTAGTTTTTACTCCAAATGGGACCAGAATTTACTCAATGAACATCATGCTCTGTAAAAGAATCATTATGTTTACTGAGGTCACAGATCATTTTCTCATAGACTTCTATGCGCTCAGACTTCTTTCTGCAGCCAGTGGAGTTGCCCCCTGTTTGACATTACACAGAATGCTGGTTTGAGGCAGTTCAGCATTGGCCTTATTTTTCAGACCTGGACTTTGGTGCTTTGAGCAAATTTAAAAAAAAAAATAACCCTTTGGCTTGAAACTAATGTTTTTTTCAAAGAATTGCCCAAAACACACCATTTATCATAGAAAGAAAAGTTAAAAACTGCCATCATCACAGTTTGAACTTTCCAACGGGCATTAAACTGATCATTGGTTGCAAAAATTTCTGTCAGAAAAAAGTCTCAAATTGTTTCTATATCTTAAAAAAATTGAAATGTTACTTTTTTATGATTCATTACGAGCCATATATTCTGCACAAAAGAGCTAGTCCCACTTCTAGCCATGATTGTGCTGGTTCCATAGAGATACAGGACTAAATGTTATATATTCTTGTATAGATTGAATATATTGCAGTGAAATGCAAGAGCAAGAAACGCCCTGAAACTGCTTGTTGGGGTTCAGACTGTGAAAGTTTGAATTATTGTTTTGGGGGGTAAAATGATAAAAAAGAAAAAAAAAAAGAATTACACTTTTTTTTTTTGGAAAATTCGTTTTCGGCAGCAGCTGACTGAACAAGCAGCTCAGTGGGATGTGAAAACAAGACTCATCAAATAAAATTGGTAGAATTCCTGGTAGACCCTGGTACAGTGCGTCTGTGTGTGAGCAGCATTGTTTGCAGTGAGTGGGTTGTTGTTGTGAGCGTAGCTGAGTCATTCAGAGCTGATGCAGCGGAGATGAAGTAACATCGGAGTGGTAAACAATGTGCTGAGTGTAGAGAAACCTCCTCAGAAACAGAAACAGCCTTATTCACTGACCTCGTCGATCTCTTTGATCCACCTGTCAATCCCATCGAACGACCAGCGGTTGGTGATGTCGTACACCAGAATAACTCCCTGAGGAACACAGAAAAACATATATTAATGTATAATTGAATAACTATAATTTATGATTAATTAATCACTTTTACACAGGAAATGTTGTAGACTACAGGTAAAAACCATATATTAAAATTTAACTATTTTACTGGCCATTCTGTAGAGTTGCAGAGTTAATTTAACTAGCTATTAAATGAATCACTGAATATTTTATAATCAACTAATAATTTTTTTTAAATGTACTTTTATTAGGTTTTAACATCAAAGTAAACGTTTGAGTATTTAAAAGAAAAAAAAAAACTCAGATTCTAGCTTATTTAATGTGAACATTTTCTGGCTTATTTACTTTTATTATGGCAGTAAAAAAAAAATTAATATACCTGAATAACTCACTTCAAAGATCCAAAGATGACCAGAAGCTAAAAAAGTTTTACGTTTTTGGTCGGCTTGAAAACAGAGTTTTGCCATTTTTTACACTCAGTGTCACAAGTTTAACCACAGATTTGTGCTTAGTCTTGTTACTGTGTTATGTGTCAACAATGCCGTCATAAAGTCATGTCTGGATTAATAATATGATCTAAAGGAATTTCATCACATTCTCCAGGAACTCTGCCTGGATGACTGCTGGTACAGAAGCCAAAATAAAGTGATTTAGCAGGTATTTAATGTCAATAAACGCATCATAAGGATGCGTAAATAACTATAACATGATGCTGATGTGGAAAAAGTCTGAATTTATGCTTTGTCAGGTCATTCTGCAAGACCACAAGAGAACCACTTTTCAAATGATGGTTTTCTGAATGGAGTTTGGTTCAGCAGAACTGACTATTGCTATTATAGCGTTTCCCCACTCTTTTAAAACCAAATTTGATGCTTTTTAAGACCTTGACAGATAATATAACATTTATTCCTTCTGTGGGCTGAGCTTCATGTTTTGCATCAACTTCACAACATTTGTATTTTTCTTGATATTGTTGTGTCAACATTGATGAAACTGTTTTAAAAAAGCATCTGAATTTACTAGTTACATTCATGAGAGCAGGTGATCTGTGGAAAACCAACAGAAACCTCCACATTTTACAGCTGCCAGGGTAAAAATTTGACTTCTGAGGACCTTGAAGCCATTAAATCTGATTGAAGACTTTTTGAGAAGTTAGGATAATGAAGCCAAAATAAAGCAATTTAGCTGTGATTTAATGTCAATAAACGGATCTAAAGGATGCTGAAGCAATAACAACATGATGGTGATGTGGAAAAAGTCTGAATTCATGCTTTACCAGGTCTGTCTGCAAGACCACAAGAAAGCTTTTTTTTTAAATGATGGTTTTCTAAATGGAGTTTGGTTCGATCGAACACCTGAACTCTGCTGAGTGACCTTTTCTGGTGTGATAATGAAAATAATAAACCCTAATTAATGTTGAGGCATATTAATCTCTGATTGTTGCAGCACCAAAACACTGCATGGAAGTGTGGTTCACTATCAAGTCAAACACACACACACACACACGCTACAGATTCATGATCAGCTTTCAGTGGAGATGGTGTCACTGTTGCCATGGTGATCTCTCCTCTGTACCCACTAAAAGCCCGACTGAGTGACGACAACGACAACAAAAACAACAACTTCATTCAGTGGAAAGTGTTTTTCTTTTGTCTCCGCTGGGAACATGACGGAGCGCTCAGCGGCTGTTTGATGAGTTTCTTCACACAATGAGCAGCTTCAGAGCAAATTTTACTCACCGTGGCTTTGTACTTCACTGCAATAATTTCATAATATATCAAATCTATAAGTCCTGCAGCTATGGAATCAGCATAATCATGACTAGAAGTGGGAACAACTTGCCTTTTGTGCAGAATAACCCAGTGATAATGACATTCATCACAAAAGTAATAAAAATAGAATAAACTGAAACAACATAACAACTATAACAAACACTTTTCTTGCGCCTGCAAGTGAATGTTGTTAAAAAAAAGTTTGTTCCACAAACATATTGAACCATTTCCATGTCTCCAGCCTCTCCTGTCCTCTCCTCTCTGCTCTGTGTAAACAGATTTTTAGTGAATATTTGTCACGCGACTGTTTGTCTCAGAATTTAATGTTTTTAACAGGATCTGGTTAATGCAAATGCTTTATTTTTGGAAACGTAAATGACAATTGTAGAATAAAGTGATTTTGATTTTTTTTTTCAAGTCACAATTTTAAGCTTAGTTTGGTTACTTTTTCGAACAGAAATGTTTGATTGATTTGATGATTAAAAGTTAATCCAATCATTTTAACATTATATCAGCGGAATGAATTGGTCTTAAAATTACAATAATATCGCAATAATTTCTGGGACAATGTATCGTCAAACAAAAGTATTTGGCTGTCAGAGTGAAAATGTACCTGAGCTCCTCTGGAATAAGATCTGAAGATGGTGCAGAATCTTCCCTGACCGGACGTGTCCCTGAAACAACACAGATAAAGAAATGGTCAGATACTTAAAACATGCTTTAAACAGGGTTTTTTTTTTTACCTTCTAAGGAAACTTGCTGGAGTACTTCACCATCTGAACAAACACATAACAACATTGTCCAGCACTATTGTGAGAAAGTGCAACATAAACATGACTAAACCCTGCTGTCTGCTGGGATGCACTACCAACACGGTGAAGAACCAGAACTATGTTTTTAAAAGCTGATGAACTGGAAAAAAAACAAAGGAGACAAAAGTGCATAAAAATCTTGAAAAAAACATTAAAAAGTTTGTCAGCAAAAGTTTCTTACAGGCAAGTAACAGAAAACAAGTTATTTAACAGATCATTTATTTAATAAATACAGACAACATCCTATCTGTATTTAACCCTTTGATGCTCCTGCCCCCATTTTTGAGTGATTGGCTTGTAATTTCTTGCATATTTTATTCATTTTCCATGCTAGTGTTGAGATTGTTTGCTGAGTTGTGCATTTTTGAGTGTTCTCAATTTT
>CAFUXE010000974.1:227129-237443 GCA_903364295.1 Serranus cabrilla
ACCTGGATCTTGTTGAAGTACTGTCCCGCCTCGAAGGGCACCACGTTGTAGGTGGAGATGCCGATGATCGGTTTGTTTGTGGGGTTCTTTGCTCTGTAAAAAGCCAGCGCCGTCTCACCTGGAACCACCTGAAAAAGAAACATTAGAGATTCATTTGGTTTCAGACCAAACCGGAGAGCATAGCAGAACTTTGTTTCACTGTGTTTCATTTTCAAGGTACATGTTAAAGCTCTTTCAGCTCCACAGCTGTGATAAATCACATATTCATATAGAGTACAAATAGTATATACAGGATACTGATTATTCCACTTTTTCATCACATTACATTAGATGTTTTTGTTGCTGTAAACAACCAACATATGTAGGAACCCTGTGAATCATTTGCTCCTTGCCCTCTCCCCACAACCCTTGCCTACATGTGAAAATGGTGACAAATTGATAAATACAAATAAAAAAACTAAAAAAAAAAACTTGTCAGCTTTAAAATCTGACATTGAAAGACACATAGGAATGCAAAAAAAATGTCCAATTAAAATAAAAATGATAAATACATAAATGCCAGTGTTTCATCATTATTTTAGTGCCACTGTTTTCCCCTTTCAATGCCAAATTTAATTTTTTGGCTCAGGATCTGGTTTTCTGCAAGAAATCTAAAAATAATAAATATATAAAAATAGTAATAAAAAATAGTTTTTAAACCAAGCACAGCATGGGCATCTCTGCTGTTGCTCAAGGTTTTGGTGTTTTAATGTGGGGTTCTGAAGAGATTTATGAACATTTTTATCAATCCTCAAATACAAAAAATGTCTAATTTGGTGTCTGCTGTCTTCCCCCTAAAAATCCATGCCCCCTGTGCAAAATTGTCTATTTAATGGTAATAAATGGCGCTGAAGAAGAACCTGTTCTTACAAAGATTTCTGTCTGCTGCGGTCTGAAGTTCCAATGTATGCTGGCATGTGTGTCTGCATTGAAGGTGATCTTGAGGACGCGTTCCTTCACTGGCTTCATCGTCTCTACCTGATCTGCATCGTGTCCAGCGACTGCCGTGCCGCCGAGCCCGGACGCCTGCCAGATGAAGATAAAAAGGTCACATGAGCAGGTGTGGAGGTCAGAGACATCTCGAACAGGAAGTCTTCCTCCTTACCTGGCAATAAAGCCGGTAGAGGGGCACCGCGGCGTACGACAGGCCGATCATCCCCACCCCGGCGGCCGCGATGTACGTCAGCACCGTCTTGTTCCTGGTCTTCCACTCCTCCTCCTGGCTCTTGGACTTACGGCTTCGGCTCTTGGTGCCTCGGGTCTGCGCGTGGAGGCGCGGGGGCAACCGCCGCCGCAGGAAGTGCTCAGCCTGAGAGTGCAGCAGCGTCCTGGAGGAGTCGCACCGGAGCGTTCGAACGCATCGCGTCAGACATGAGGCCTGAGGGCAGCAGAGGGACGGACGCAGCAGCAGGGGGAGCAGCATGACGTCCACACCTGAGGCTGGGACAGCAGGAGGAAACTCACCTGACGGAGGACAAACACAGCAGACACACACTTTATTTCTTCACAACACAAAATAAATAGAATGATCCACAAATGCTGGTGGATGTGAATAATGTGTTAACTCGAGCTGCAACTAATTATTACCTTTTAATTTACTTTTATCTTTTAACTGTTTTAATCATTTGTTCAATTGTTTTATTTTTCTTTAATAAAATGACCAAAACAGTTATTAAATAACTAAAAGTTGTTGCTGATTACTTTTCTGTCAATCAACTAATCAATAAACTGAGCAGCTCTACTTTTGTGTATTAAATCCAACAAATACATTTTTTTTCCCAAACCAAACTATATTCAAAAAGTTTGATTTCTTGTTGCAATCTTTCTAACTAACAAAAATTATATTTAAAAGTTATATTTTAATGCCACCTTGTTTACAAGAAAACGCCATTCAAAAAGTTGCGGTGTAATACTACTTTGTTAACACACCAACTCCATTCAGAAAGGTTATTTTTAATGCTACCTTGCTAACAAACCAAAACTACAGTAATGTACATTACAGGCTAAAAGTTTGAAAGCAACCTCAAGTTTCTGTTCACCCAACCTTTCTGAAGAACCAGTATGAATTAATTTGATTTTGGGATGTATTTACTGCATGATCAGACTTTGCTTTCATTGATATGCACCATTTTTCTTATACATTGATGTTACCAGGCTATTGCTGAAAAAATGTTAACAAAAGAAAAGTCACAAGAGTCACAACTTCAGTGAAAAAGTAAAAACAAATCACAGTTTGCATTATTCACTTTAGCTGTTTGACTTTTTATAGGTTGCATACAAAATCCCAATACATCTAAACCGTGTTCATATCTCATACATACATACTACCACATAAATGGCTAGAAAGAGACAGCTGAGTAAAGAAACAAGTACAGATTTGTACATTCAGGTCAGAAGGATACACTGAAAGAGAAATTTCAAAACGCCTAATGGCGTCCAACAAAGGAGTTCACTACAGTTGTTTTGTAGTTGAATAAAACGAGCCAACAGTAACTTGGACGTCTCTGACCTGCAGGAGTCACCGGTTCACTAGCTAAGCTAACATGCTTTCAAAACTACTGACTTCGTTAGAAACACGGTTTGTTTTTGTTATTTAACATAATAATTAAAGTGTTCACAGCTTACCTTAAACGAACAAATCCACCGTCATTCAACGCTGGACACAAACACACCTAACATGTTTTACGGACAGCATCAGTAATAACAGCATACATAAGACATGTGTAGCGTGGAAAAAGATCCCCCAGTAGAGACAGACTAAGGGTTCCGCAAAGAAACGTTCCTACATGTACAACATGTTCAATACATTTTTTCTTTCTTTCTTTCAGTCATACCCTCATACCAATTCATTTGACAAATAAAGAAAAATATCAGTTACGTCAGAAAATGAAATGTAACAACAACAACATGATAATCGATAGTAGTAATACTAATAACAATACTACTACTACTACTACTACTACTAATAAATAATAATAATAATAATAATAATAATAACAAAAACAAAAACAACAACAACAACAACAACATATTTAATAATAATAACAATAATAAGAATTATTATTATTATTGTTATTATTATAATGATGAATAAATAAATAAAATCAGTTAAATCCATTTGGTATAGGAATTCTACCTGATTAAATCTGGCCGACATACAAACATCTAATTTATTTCAAACTTAAACAACATTCTGTTTCAATGATTAAACAGAAAAATAACAGTAATATTTGAGCATTTTATTTCGATAATGCTTTAATAATTACGTACTATTTTCAGCAATATTCCAACTGTTTAGATAGATAGATTACTTTATTCATCCCCGAAGGAAAATTAGTTTAAAAAAAAAAACTGGGCTACTAATATAAACTAATATTTTAATATTTTAAAATATTGGTATATTTTCAATAATATTACAATAATCGATTATAATTTATTCAGTCATATTGACCAATTTAATCGGTATATTTACTTAGGTATTATTTGATATATATCTTTTTCATTATTTGACGTTCACGGGAGTAAACAATGTATAATACGTTTATAAAGCGGTTATAAATGTGATTATCAGGCTGTACGGTGGCCGCTGCGGGTCATACCGCGCTCCGCCGCCGTTTGGAGGGGCTTCCTGCTGTAGTAATGGAGGGGGTCACAGTCGGCCAGGTATTTGATGCGGAATGCATCCTGAGCAAACGGCCGAGAAAGGTAAGAGAAAGCCCAACTGGCGGCTTTGTGGAGACGGGGCTTCTGTCCAGTCCGGTTCTGACTGCTTGTGTCTGTTTTTCAGGGAAAGTTTGAGTATCTGGTGAAGTGGAGAGGGTGGTCGTCTAAGTAAGTACAGCTAACTGTTAGCCACATCTATGCTAACGACACATACAGTGAAAAAATGGCCCCAAACAATGCCCGGCTCAACCGCGGTGTTTACCCCGCTGCCGGAGGGGTTTAATCCCAATAGAGGAGATGAAACCAGCGGGGTTATGGTCAACACACTAACGGATAAACACACAGCAGACACACCGAGCTGCAGCAGCCATTTCTGCTCCACTTATTCCGCTTTTCTGAGCCGTTTTCACACCAAGCAGCTGATGCTAACACCAAGATTCACACTGTAAATGTACTGAATATAAACCGGTACAGGCTGCCCTGCATCGTATATATACATTTTAACTGAAAATACATAGTTAATTGTATTTCTGTTTCATTTTTATAATGGTTCCAAACCAGTTTTACACCAGTAAACATCAATCATCTGTGCAGCGGTGTTACTGCACTGTTACTACTTCTCTGTTTACATCTTCCACTGGTTATATATATATATGTGTGTGTGTATATATATATAAGAGTATGAGTTTTAGCCATATCATACAATTAGCTTAGTAATATGAACATTTATTATAGTTTAATAATTTTTCAGTTGTCTTACCAGTATATTTGAGGGATTATTCTAATAATTTTACACAATTTTGTTTTTGTTAATATCTAGTCTAAACAGTATATTTCCAGTATCAATTTAGTAATACAATTTATAAAAATTCAATAGTCGTAACCAGTATATTTATGGTAATTTTTTATCAGCACTATTATATAAATTCAATATAGATATTTCATATAACAGGCAGTTCGATAAGTATATTTTAGACAGTATAATTTAATATGATTATTTTCAGAAATATTTGATTGTTTGAAATGTGGGGGGAAAAACCTTCCCCCTCTTTAGTTTATTTTGGATAATTATGATTTTCTGGCTCACAAACTGTGGTGTTGTTTCCAGCTGTGTTAATCACATTTATAATTTGATGAAATGTTTGTGTTTGTGGTTTCAGCTTGTTTTTCTGGCTCTAAATGGTCTTAAAAATCACTTGCAACAGGTTTAGGTCATTACACAGTAACTAAAACTATAAAATACAGATGAAGATTTCATTAAACTCAACTCGGCTGTTGTGTTTAAACTGTTTTCTGATGTTTTCAGGCACAACAGTTGGGAGCCAGAAGAAAATATCCTAGACCCGAGGCTGCTGGCAGCTTTCCACAAAAGGTGTGTGAGATTTTATTGGACATTTTCAGATGGAAGCAGATGTATTTCAAAGGAAAAAAACAAACATTGAAAAAGATTAAAGTGATTTAAAAACAAATTCCACATTTCTACGGAAGCCCTGAGAGGAAAGTAAGTATAAATAAATGATTCATTCTCTACCTGATCCAAATTATTTTCTCTATTGTCTTCATTAATTTTAGAGAGGCCTCTTTGCCCCTTTTTTTGTTTATTCTCTTTATTGTTGTAATTAGTGACATAATGATGCTGCTGTGACAGTTAATGGGTCACTTTTCTCTGTACATTTCTACATTAAAATAAATAAGTAGGGCTGCACCTTTATTTTCATTATTGTATATTTTTTGGTTATTTATAACATTTTGCTGTCGATTAGCAGAAAGCCTTAAATGAAAAATTCTTGATAAATTAATCATTAGTGCTACATGGTGGTGTAGTGGTTAGCACTCTCGCCTCATAGCAAGAAGGTCGCCGGTTCATCTCAAAGTAAGTTAACCGTAACAGAATTAAAACTAACTCAGATCATCAGTGAACAAAGCTTCAGACAGTTTGTCCTCTTATCTAATTTATATTTTGTGTGTAATTATTTCTCAGAGAGCAAGAACGGGAGCTTCTGTTCCAGAAGAAAGGAAAGAGGCCACGAGGACGGCCACGGAAGATTCTGGTAATTCTTCTTTCCTCCAGTTTACTTCGTACAGAAGAATCATCGACACATTCAGTTATATTATTCTTTATTGTTTCAGCAGCCGGAGCCAGCGGCCACTAAAGACAGCCGCTCCTCGTCCTCCTCCTCTTCCGGCCTGTCATCGTCCGCCTCCTCCTCCTCATCAGAGGATGAAGATCACACAAAGAAGGCAAAGCCGGGTCCCCGTGTCCACCCCGTCCCCCAGAAGAGGCCTCAGATCGTGCTCGCGAAACCTGATCCTCCGTTGAAGAAAAAGCGCGGGAGAAAGCCGCTCCACCCCGACCTGCGTGCATTAAGGCAAGCAAAGAGCAGACCACTGCCTCCTCCTTCACCTCCCCCTCCGCCTCCTCTTCCTCCACGCCACCACCAGGTGCTCAGGCCGCAGAGGGATGAGCCGCGACCAGGCGTAAAGAAACCTCTGCAGCCAGCGAGCTTCACCTACACCGGACTGAGCAGGGCGTCCAGAGACGAGGCCTCCTCTGCCTCCCAGACCTCCAGCAGCTCCTTCTCGCAGAGCGGGGCCTCCAAGGCAGGATCCCTCAGCTGCATCTGGACAAGCCGCTCCATGTCTCCGTCCTCCTCCTCCTACAGCAAAACAGGCCCGTCCCCGCAAAGTAAGAACTCTCTGTCCGAGCTGAAGCGCTCCATCTCAGAAACTGCCAGCAGCAGAGGAGACGGGTACAAGGTGTCCGCGCTGAAACAAGGAAGCGGCTCGGGGTCGCTGGGTTTGCACGGCAGCTTTGGCGGAGGTCAGACGGCCGTTCAGCGCTCCCCGCTGAGCCAGCGGAGGCAGGAGGGCTCCGGGCAGCTTCAACATAAGCAGCAGAACCTCTCCAAGGCGTCGTCTTCACCCACGCCTCGAGACCGAGCCAACCAGGCACTCAACCTCCGAGCTCTCAACCTCCAGAGCGTCAGCAAGCCGCCATCCAGCAGCAGCCATCAGGGGAACAACGCCGGAGCTGCAGCGTCCAGGTCGAGCTTACGGAGCGGTGTTGTTGTAAAAGGAAGCGTCAAGGAGACTCGGACGGCGGCTGGCGGGCAGCGCTCTGGACTGGCGGCAGGTGGCGCTGTGGAGCAGGGGCGGTTACGGGAAGACAGGGGGACAGAGACTAAGAAGATAACAGGAAGCAGCTCCGGTCGAGGGAGCGGTGGCGGTGGGAGGCACGAGGAGAGGAAACACGGGCTTCCCTCTCAGAGTCGGAGTCTGAACGAGCTCAGCACCGGCGACTCGGATGAGACCAGCAGCAGCGAGTCAGAGCACGACGCCACGCTGTTTCCAAACAACAGCAGGCCCAGCTTCGGCAACGACGCCACCGAGTCTGACACGGAGACGGACTGGCGGCCAGCCCGGAGCCTCCTGGAGCATGTGTTCGTCACAGACGTCACTGCCAACTTCATCACAGTGACGGTGAAGGAGTCGCCGACAAGCGTCGGGTTCTTCAACTCACGGAATCACTAAAGGTGGCGCCAGAGCTGAACTGTCCTCCGATACTTCCTGCAACAGCTCAGAGGGTTCCTACGATCCCACCAGTCCCGAATCTTTACATGCTTCAAAATGCACAAAAAGTCAAGCGGGGACTTGTTGTGTTCTCCAAACAGACAATTCACTTTCTGTGGTTTCAGTAATCAAGTGATGTTTCATACGTAGTAGAAGACAAAGCCACAGCGGAGAGAACAAAGTATTTGTTGAAACAATGTAGGAATCCTGAAGTTTGACCTCGTTCACACCTGATATTAACCCGCAGTCTGCATCCAGAGAAGTTAAATTAAAAGTTTGGTTTGTAATGAATAATTTAGATCTAAAAACATGACAAATGAAATAAAGCCCAAATTAACTTAGTAAAACCACAGACCTCACTGAGTTGGCTGGTGTTAAATTGTGGTTCATAATGGAGCATTTAAAACTAAAAACAAAACAAATAAAGTCTAAATTGCTAAAAAAAAAACAAAAGAAAAAAAAAGAGAGAGAGAGACTAAACTATGGACAGGTTGCATTAAATAGTAACTTTATGAATGAGGTTTGTATTGCATTGTAAAGCATTTAGAACTAAACAGAAATCCGAAGTACATTTATAGTTTCTCAGAAAAACGACAGACCTCATTAAAAACAGTTGGTGGTATTTAATTGCAACTCTGAATTAAGTGGAGTGTGGATGTTGGTTTGTTGAAGGTTCATTCTTTCCATTAAATTTCAGCCAAATTCCACTCACTCTCTTTTTCCAGCGCTTTCAACTGCATCACGTGGTAACACGAGGGTTATGTGATAAATCACCTGACCTCTCCAGCCAATGAGGGCCTCTCTCAGACTGTGTTTTATTATCAGGTGTGTAAACAAGGTTTAAGAGCTACAGATGGATGTATGACACCGCCTCTCCAGTGCCTCAGGTTCCTCCCGGTCTGTCCAGCCCACTGCCACCGTTCAGCTGCTTGTGATGATTAGTTTGAGTAGGACATGTTGTGCTTGTCGGACCTGTATCCAAACTAAATATGTGGCTTCATCCAGGGCAGCATGTTTAATCTAAATATTGAATTAAAAAAAAAAACAGTCTGTGATCGGTAAATTTCATCCCATCATCATGTTTCAGTTCTCTTTGGACCAAAGCTGTTATGAATGTGAATTACCTTGTTCTTTAATTTGTATTATTGACAGTATTCCTTGCACTACGCACAGTATTGACATTCCATTATCACTTATATCCAATTTTATACCATTTTAATACATTTGCCATCACAGTGTCTTTTGGAGTTGAATTTTGTGTTAATTTATATTGTAAATATGTTTTTTTTTTTTTTTCATGTGATGACTGATATCTTTCTGGTGCTCATATTGGCTGACTAGCTTCAGATTCTTGTAGCCTGTGTGCCTCTCTGCCATTTTCAAGGTATTTGAAATAAACAATAAGTACCTAAAGAATGAAAGTGTTGATTCACATCATCAGACAGTCTGACAGTTTTAGGATGTGGCTGCAGTTCACAGTATTACCAGTGTGGGTCTCTGATGGACTGTTTACAGTATGTATAATCCTTCTTCACTTGTACTGTTTTTAATATTCATTTTACTCTATGTATTAGTTTTATATACATTCTTTTTACTAATTTATAGAGGGAAAATGACACAAATAAATTATTAATTAACCTAGCAAACAGCTGTGTGCCAACACTGTAGAAAATCAACAAAAAAAAAAAGAAAATTGGGGAAAGGGGTAAAGGAATATATTTTTAAGTTTAGTTGAGACGTCCATAGTTTGTGTTTTACCAACTGGAGATAGCAGTAAAACATTTTCACTGCTTTACATCGCCATCAGACAGACATAAAATAACGCTAATAATGTGACCTAGCTCTTTGCAAAGCCACTAGACTCCATTGACAAACAGTTATTTTACCTCACAGACCTCAGGAGTTGCTGCTCTGCCGCTGCCTTGATTGGCGGCAACTTATTGCGGTGGCTATAAACCAGAAACCTTGTGTTCTGCAGGGTAAAATTACTTCATTTTCAGTGGAGTTTGGTGGCTTTAAAGAGGTCTTGCCATCAGACGAAACTGTAAATCTTATGTTTTCAGTCTATGGTCTTTATATATAAGTTTATAATGACCGATTTTTATGTTTGTAGTCGGCAGCACCCTCTAGTGGTTGTAGTTATTACAAAGGAAGCGATATTACAGCAACAAAGATACGGAGTATAAAGAACGAGGTTTGGTGAGGGGGGCGGGGTCAACAAATAGGACTGTCATAGCAAATAGAAGTTAGTTCAACTTTCCCCTGTATTTATTTTTATTTTCTGGATTTATTTATATATTTTTGCATTTATTTTTAAATTTCTAGTGATGGACTTTCCACCCTAGTTATTTCCCAGAATTATTTATTTCTGTATTATAATTATCACCTGTAATATTAACCGACATTTTTTATCTGTTATTACCTGTAATATTACCTTTTATTACCTGTAAAATGACCTATCATATTACATTTTATTATCTGTAAAATTACATTTAATATTAACTAATATCTGTAATATTATCTGTTATATTACCTGTTATTACCTGGAACTTTACCTATAATATTACCTGCTATTATCTGTAATTTTACCTGTAATATTACCTTTTATTATGTGTAGAATGGCATGCAATATTACCTATTATCTGTAATATTACCTGTCATTATCTGTTATGAAATATTAGCTGTTATTATCAATAATATTGCCTGTAATATGACCTGTTATTGTCTTTGCAATTTGTGTCTGAAATATGGAGAAAAACTGTGCAAACACTTGTGTAAATCTACTTAAAACACCACTCATTACACACACATCTGCAAGTCAGTGTGTGTGTGTGTGTGAGTGAGTGACAGAAGCTGCAGCACGGTCAGTGATTTATGTGCAGAGTCGTGCAGCGAGGTGGAATTTTCCCAAAATAAAGTTTGAGTAAACAAACTGCGATGGACAGACAGAGGGGCCTCACACACACCGGTATGTATAAACAGTGTGTGAACACTGTGGGGTAGTGTGAACATACACACACACACACACACACACACATACAT
>CAFUXE010000974.1:247267-275736 GCA_903364295.1 Serranus cabrilla
AAGTATCGTCCTTTCGTTTTGCTGCAAATAAATAAAAGTCAGAAGTCAAACTGGATTCATAAAGATTCAAAAATATACAGAAAGAAGTTTGGTAACAAAAATTCTGGAGGTGAAACATGAAACATCACATTACAGGCTGAAGATCGGAGCCCTCACAAGGTAACAAACAGTTTCTGAGTCGTGTGTGAGTGGAAACATTTCAGAATAAAAGCCTCTGGGTACATAAACAGACTCGTCCTGAGGGTGGACGATCAGACTGAAGCCTCCAAAACATTTTACAGCTCAACAACTTTTCTCAACAATCGATTTCGATTAGAGAGTTTGGTTTATCTTTTAAAACTTGTAATAAAGATTTGTGAACAATTGTGAAATAAAAAATATTCATAAGACAGACAGAATCTCATGTCTTTGTGTTCAGGTTTACTAAAGTTAGCTTAGCTTAGCATGAAGTCTGAGGAAACAAACTTCCTGATAAACACAACGCGTTTCCCAATACCTCCTTTTTAAAAGTTTTATTATCGATCCTTAAATGTGGCTAAAAAATAAATAAATTTTAAATTAAAAGTAATCAATATCCAAAAAAAAGTGCATTCACACATAGCACTGTATTTATAACCCGATGAACAGCAAAGTAACACTTACTGTCCCAAAACAGAGACTTGGTTCAGACTTGAACTTTGGTTTTGGAGCCTAAAGTCAACAGATCTACAGCGAATCATACGATTTTGTATGATGACGTGTCGACCTCCTGCAACTGGTAGGGTCGATATTTTTGGAAACACTTGTGTTCGTAACATACTACGAAAAAATGGATTTTGGCGTACGCATTGCATGTAATTTGAAAGCATGATTTGTATGCAGATTTGTGAGACGAGGTAAATTAGATAAAACATGGTATTTCGAAACTTTTTCCATCTAGCTGTTTCCCTTTTCGTGCTAAGCTAGGCTAATCATCATAGCAAATATGTTAATACTATATTTTCTTTAACTGCAGTACATATGTTCTAGTGTGAGTATAAGCACTGCAGTATCCGTGCTACTCATTCAAGCACAACCTGCAGATTAATACTTTACTTCATCATCAACACTCTGTCGGTCTTTAAAGATAGAAGCTGCCACAGTTAATGCCCAGTCTGCATCAAATATATTCAATTAGCTTTATTCCATCATGTGCAAACATTATAAACGCACTTTTAAAAGGCCTTGCACACGCCGAAAAGTTTGCTCTAAAAACACAAAAGTTGCAGTTTTCCTCGGTGCAACATAAAAACATGACAGCAGCCTCGAGAAAAGGAAACACGTCAAGAAGCGGAAGCAACAACACAAAAAAAGGCCGGACCTCGGACCCCCTGAGCCCTGACGGGGTCATGCTGAACCAGGAGGAGGCACAAACTGGACACAAAGCTTCAGTCCAAAACTAACTACAAACTACTTCATGCCGACAAAATACAGCTTCAGGAAAAATATCTTTAATCACCCTGGACTACAAAAATACTTTTTTAGTGGTCTGTGTGTAGTGGCTGAGGCATATATTCGTATATATATATATATATATTTATAATTTCTTTAAACGGACCACATTAAAACCGGACGGGAGCAGCTCAAAGACACACACAAACAGACCAAACTGTACATTCACTTCAAGTAGAGGAGAATCCATGCTCTGAAATAATCGACAGTTTGAAAGAATCTAACTTAACTGGGCAAAAAAACATAAATCGAACCACCTTTTGTTTTGTTTTGGTTGGAGTCAAAGAGTGCAAAGTTCCTGGTCGCAGGAGAAAAAAGAGCATGAGAAGAAGAAGAAGAAGGAGGAGGAGGAGGAGGAGAAGAAAGAAGAAGAAGTAGGAGAGAAACGAGCAGTACTTAGTTTGTTGTTGCATTGATTATTTTCGCTGTAACAGTCGATGCCATGGGTTCTGAGGCTTGGCGGAGTTGAACCAGCAACTTTTTAAGTTTAGTTTACAATCTGCGGAGGTCTGAAAGTGGGCGGCTCGCCAGGAACAGGTCCGACCAATCAGCACTGTGGGCGAGAGACAAATACAGAAAGTGTGGTGTTATGAAGTGACGCTCACAGAGTTTGAGATCATTTTAGAGCTTCACTCTGCAGCATCAGATCAGGGTTTAACTTCGCCAACACAGTTCCACCGGAGGCAATGTTTGTGTGTGTATACCTTTAAGACAGGATGCGATGTTTGCGCTTTGTAAAAGACACGTAACTGATGAAGGAACAAGGACATTCTGTGCAGTTTTGAAACAATGCTGAGGTTTAAGAGGGAGTTTTTCCAGGAGGACTTAGGTCTTAACGGGTTAACTCACATTATGTGACCGTGAACACCACACATTTAAAGATGAAGCATGTTTATTGCAACAATTAAAATATTTTCCAAAGTAAAAGCCCAGCATTTCTATCATGAACGTTGTGTGTGAACGAATGTTTTCAGATCTGAATTTATTTCGGTGGTAATGTGTTTTTATCGCAACTCAAGTATTCAGAAGTTATGTCAAGGTAAAACTTTTAAACATCTCTAAATTATTATCGGAAAAATGCTTAATTTCCTGCTGTGTGTAATCAGAGACACTCAAATGTTTTAGTCACTGAGGGGGATTTTTATCCAGCACCCAAAAATGAATTAATAAAGACAATGTTGTAATATTTGTTTTTAGTTTATCATAAACTTTCCTGCGAGTCTTACTGGGCGTCGCTATGACACATGACACTTCCTGTTTGTGGTACCCCAATTACGGTAAAGCCCAATGAAGCTAGCTAGCACACTATTGACACTCGTGATGCAAATGATATATCATTACTTTATTGAAAGCTACATGAGTTTAGTGACAGGAAGTGATTCTTACAGATACGCTTTGATGCAGTGATGTTTGTTAACTTGTCTATAGTGCTCTGCAGAAATAAAATCTATAAACTCTTGCTCTTAATATCTGTTGCGTGAATCCACAATAAGGCAAATGCAACATCAATTTAATCCATAAAGATTTTGTCCCAGCCTCTGTCTGATGCACTGTTTCAGTGGCAGCAGGGAACATTTGCGATCTGTTTCTAAGTAAGACGTCTCACTAAAATATCTGCCGGTTGTTGGATTAGATACACGCCACATTAAACACACACTCTTTGGGGTATAGAATTGTAACTATTTCCTGGGAGAAGTGGTGCGTTATCTAACAGGAGAGCAGGGGTGACAATATTTTTGGCCATGACTTGTGCACCATTTCTATGTGACATCTACTGTTGGACTGCTATGTCCCAGTTCTCTAACGAGGCGGTGCAATGTGAAAAGGTTTTTAAGAATAACTTCAAAGAAAAAGCAAATGTTCTTGCTGATGGTCTTGTTTGCTTCTGCAGGTCATAAAGAGGCTTTCATGATTTTATGTGAGGAGCTTGAAAAGAGTGGAGATTTAAGACATTTTGTAAAAGTCTTTATAAAGTTAAGGTTGAGGTTTTCTTCAGAGTGAAAAGTGAAAGGTTTGAAAAGAAAGGTGTGGATAGTGAGGGTGTTTTGGAGAGCAAGGACGTTTATGTGCAGGAAAGACATTTTGTGTTAACAATGACACTGTCTGGTCTGATTTGAGGGTAAAAATGTGATTTTAACGTTAATTTCAGGTTATGAAGAAGCTGAAATATTTGTATTAAGACACTGAAGGTCCTCACCACTGGTGGAAGAAGTATTAAAGTACTAAAACCACACTATGAAATGACTCCACTACAAGTACAGATCCTGCATTCGAAACTTGTTGATTATCATTGACCTGATCCTTCTAATCCAGCCAAGCGTTTATCTGACAGCAGTAACTAGCACTGAAGTTACAGGCTAGCGTAAACAGGAAGTCCAATACCCGATCCTTCTATGTTGCCGCGATGATTCATGGGAAAAGTCAACATAAAGTTGTGGATAGGGGAAACTGATAACATATGCAGTTCCATTTAGTCATATTTCCATATATGTATTTGTATGTACTTTGATGCCTTATTTTGAAAATCCAACCCCTGAAAAGTGGGCAGAGTTCAGGAAGACAGAGCTTCACAGGACTGTTATGGCTGAGGAGAGAGAGGTAAAAGGGAAACTTTGTGGACTTTTGGACCAGGAAGAGATTTTGATGTAAAAAAGTCTAATATTGATTTTTTTTTTTAACACATATTTGGCATGTATCATGAGAACATCATGAATTAATATCATGAATGAACAATAATACACAATAACAAGGGATACTGGGGAAAAAACTTGGAAAGTGCTTATCATTTCATGGGGATTTAACTTTTTTAACTTGAAGCTGGAGTGGGGGACTTTTACTAATAAATTAACATCTGTTACATTCTGTTAAATCGTCACCAAGAAAATTTGCTTCCTTTACGTACAATTTTTTTTTTTTATGAACCATGCATGTTTTACAGCGGCATGTGTGTTTCCTGAGCTTGGCTGTTTAGTGACCTGATTGTAACTCATGTATCAGTAAAGACTTAAAGGCTGTCTGGTGTGAACCAACCTGCTGCCTGCGGCGGCTCTACAGCGTGCTGCTGAGGATCTCTGACACCTGGGCATTCGTTTGGTCGTCTGAGTCTACGTCCTGAATGGCGCCTCCCTCCGGATCCTCCCTTCCAGACTCCACCTGCGCCACGACCACTGACACGCCTGCAGCCTTCAGCTCCTCCGTGCCCTCCCCTTCCTCCTCCTCCTCCTCCTCCTCCCAGCCCCGCCTCTCATGGCCCGGTGACAGCTCCTTGCACGGCTCCACGAAGATCCTGCGGACGTGGGGCCGCGGCTCCCGGTGTCGCCCCTTCCTGCTCTCCAGGACGCAGGAGGCATGGCTCACGTAGGTGGTGTCCACCGGTGGGGGCAGGTCCGGGTCAAGCTGCTTGGTGTAGATGCCCTCAGATAAAGACCCTGTGTGGCTCTCCCCGCTGTGGCCCCGGAGCCAGCGCTGGGGTCCGCTGAAGTATTGTCCCCGATGGCTCCTGGATAACAGCTTGCGTTTGGCGGGGGGGTTGGCGAGGGCCCTCAGCGGGGCTATTATGCCCTCCTGGTGGAGCGAGAGCCCCTCCAGGGTCTTGGTGGTGTCGGACAGAGCCGGGGACAGGGGGAGGGACAGGGGCAGGTCTTTGGAGAGTCGGGGGGATAAGGGGAAGGACGGGGACGTGGGTAGGGTCCTGGACAGAGACGGAGAACGAGGAGGACCAGAGGGACACAGGGGGAAGTCTTTGTACAGTGAGGGGGAGTGAGGGAGGAGGGGCGAGGAGAGAGGAGCGTCTTTAGATTTCACCACAGGGGAGACGGGGAGGTCTGAAGGGGCACAGATGCTGTACCTGAGAGATGGAGACCAACCAGATTCATCAGATTCCAAATATGGAGACAGAGAAAGATGAGGTATTTGTATATCTTTAACAACTAGTATTCAGATCTAACAATCAGTGGGTGATGAATGGGAATGCATAAAAGCCATAAATGTGATCTTTTTAGAGTTTCCAACTAATTTCCAATGGTCAGAAAATATACTGCCACTTTAAGATGGTGCAAGAGTATAAATAACAGTGTCATCTGCATGAAGGTATCATTTTACTAGATTGAATCCTTTTCCAAAGTAGTTTATATGTTTGATTTGAATATTGATATTGTTATTTTTTTTTGCTCGAAGACCAATATATATGTTTTTACTAAATTAATGTTAATCTCAATCTAAAATAAATTGGGATGAAGTTATCAGGGTGCATGTGAGCAAATGTAGAAGCAGAAAGTTGTGGTTGTAAAGTTACAATGCTGAGATGTAACCAAACCCACATCTGAAAGAAAAAGTACAGCAAATTTCAAGACAGGATTGTTGGATCAAGCAATCAGCTTGATTTTGGACGTTTGAGCATTGACTATCTTCAACCCATAACTGATGTTTACCTGAGTCTCCACAGAAAAATAATTTCAGCTTTTTGTTCTATATGAAGTCACAAGAAAATAAATGAATAATAAAAGAAACAGTATTAAATGTACAAATCATTGTAGGTATGAACAAATCATTAAACATTTGTTTCTGTTTTTAAGTAACAGTAGCTAAACTGGTTCTGTTCTCCCTGACAATGATTTTCAAAATATCCCAGTGAAGACATCACTTGGTTTATACCATTAAAGTGAGCCTGCGATACAAAAAAATGATGCATTAAGAGACAACTACCCACCTGAGCTCGTGGATCTGCAGCACGTCTGGGGCGCTGCCGCCCAGCGAGTGCACGGCCTGCTGGGACAGATCCTGGGGTGGAGAATAGAGCAGGTCCAGCTCGCGGGGGCTCAGGGCATCACTGGAGTCGTAGTCACTGTCCGTTGGCAGGAAAACCTCAGAGGAGCCGTCTTCATCTGAGCCGAGCAGCGAGTCTGACAGCAGAGAGAGTTTGATCAATAATAATAATAATAATACATTTTATTTGTAAAGCGCTTTCAGTCAAAGTGCTGTTCAGGCAGTAAAAACAAGCACAGACAGTAAAATACATAACACAGACAGTAAAATAAATAAGTCAAGAAATGTAACACATTTTGAAATAAGTCATGTAACTTCTGAGGTGCAATTATCATCATTTCTGTCTTAACAGAGTTAAGAAACAAAAAATTGTTAGATAGCCAACTCTTAACAGCTGAAAGACAGAGCTCAAGTTTGGACAAGTTGGACCCATTTTCACAATTTACAGGCATATAAAGTTGTAAATCATCTGCATAGCAGTGAAAACCAAAACCAAAAGAGCGTAATAGTTGACCAAGTGGTGCGAGATAAAGTGAGAAAAGCAGTGGACCCAAAACAGAGCCTTGAGGAACCCCATGCTTGACTGCACAAGGCTCAGACAGAACATTATTAAACAATACACGCTGAGATCTGTTTACCAAGAAGGACTTCAACCACATCAGCACCTTGATCAAGGTGATCAACTGTATCAAATCAGCTAGTTTTTCATCTAAACATAAGCGGTTTCTCCTGAATGACGACTCACCGCTGATGGCTTTTCTTCTGCGCAGTTCAGGTGAGGGCGACGGAGTGGGCAGGTAATCCATGTTGGAGGAGGTGGAGTCGGTCTTCGGCTGGCTGGAGTCGCTCTCTGGAGCGTTGGCATCCACCAGGCAGGTGATTGGGACGCCACCGCGAGGCTGCTTGTAGCGAGCGTACTGCAAGGCATCAGTGATCCAGCGGAGGTCACGACGCATCTCATCCAGTTGCTTTTGAAGACAAAACAAACATAAACATCTCCACATTTACAAAATGTGACTCAGGCACAAGTTCTTTTTACTTTCATTATTGGTTTTGTCTTCATTTATGCTTAGATTTTTCCTTTTATGTTATTTGGGCCTCTTAATATATACAATATACACTTCCCACTCAAACAACACTATATCAGTTCTCTTTATATAACAGCGATTGTGTTGCTCTGACTGATTGTTTTTATTCAGATGAGTGGATCTGGGCAACAAAACATCATTATTTTTATTATAAAAGGTATGTACTGAACCTTTAGAGATGGTGCAGACACCTTTAGTGTAACTTCTGATTTATTTTAAATGCTTAAGTGATACTGAAAAGTATCCTGAGTAAAATTGTGTGTGAGTGTGTTTGCTTTTGAAGAGAATGGAGCGTGACACGACATTAAGCAGCAATTAGCCGACTGTCTGACAGAAAGCAGGGGAGCCACACACACACTCTCTCTCTCTCTCACACACACAGACACACACACACACACGGAGCAATGACTCGGCTGGAAAGAATGCAGAGGCTTCGGTGGTGAAGCAAGAGGAGAGGAGATTCCTGCTCGTCCCACAGAGAGGCTACACGGCTCAGCTCGCTTTGTTTACCAACAACAACAAATCACAATTTGACCATAAAAATAGTATCATATTTTCTATATTTTTCAGTCTCAAATCAACAGAATGTAATTCCTGGGGACTTGTTGGTTTTTGTGTTAGACTAAATTTCTTTTTGAAAATGTTCTCTGAGCAACATTTTTTATATTCACCAACAGAGACACAACTCATACTTTACATGAATGTTTTTCTGTCTGGTGGCTCAAAATACTACAATACCCATGAGCCTCAGCTGTGTTAAGACAGCAAGTGAAGTGAATTTTACAAGGACCTTTAGAGTTTGTCACCGCCTGATCGTTACTGGAAACCCAATTAGTTCTACTTCCTGTTGAAGCACTGGCAGTTTCTCTCAGGGGTTTAAATAAAACATTAGCGTTTGTTTTAATAGTTATGAAACAGATTATTCAAATGTATCATTAAATAAATATTATCATTAAAAAAGATCAAATATGGAGTTTATGATTTACAGCAGTCTGGGGTTTAAATAAAGTAACCTTATCATTGGTTTTTCTTGAAATAGATATAGATAATAAATATCAAATTAAAGTTTTTCTTGTTTTTTTTAAAGTATGTCTAAAATATGTAACCTCTCACCCAATGGCAGCAGCAACCTGTGAGCCCAGTTTGGATAAGGGGTTCAGGAGAATAGATAGATGGGATTATTTACTTTTATTTGTTGTTTATTTTTAGCAAAATAGTTTATTTTGTATATTATATTTCTGTATGTGCATTGAAATCAATGTAAAAAGATTTAAATTCCTTGCACATGCACGAATACTCACCAATAAAGTTGATTTTGAAAAAAAAAGTTTCTTTGGTAACACGTGTTGAACTTTAAATATCGAAGCTGTATTCTGATAATAAGACTCAACAACAACAACTAAACAAACACTAATTTAAAGTGAGTTTTCCTATCAAATTGACAGACGGTAAAGGAATGAGACTGCAGAGGTTACAGCTCAAATCCAAAGCTGTGTGTGTGTGTGTGTGTGTGTGTATGTATGGAACTTTCCATCTGCAGCTGATCAGACTGACAGCAGCTTCACAGCTTCATGATTTAAGACAAAGTGAGACACAGACAGACAGCGAGTCGTTTCCAAGGACGAAGTGCAGCTCCAGCAGCTTGCTCTGCTCAGCGTCACGACCCACAAACCTCCCTCAGCGTGTGTTGTTGTGTGTGTGGGTTTAAACAGTGTTTGTGTGTTGTGGATACTGCATCAGCTCCCGACAAAGTTCACTCTACATGACACCAGACCTCAGAAGGTATCAGATGTTCATCAATATGTACAAACCCTCTGTGTAAAACACTGAAAGTGTGCAAACACATTTATTATTATTATAAAAGAGACATTTTCAATATCTTGTCTTTAAAATATTTAACATAACTAAATGGTCTACCTCTGATTTTAATTATTTCAGTGACTTAGTTTCTTATTTCTGCTTATTCCTGCAATTTTGTGATTAACAATCTTTTCTTCTGACGTTTTAGCTGTGATGTGCAGCAGTGAAGAAGAAGAAGAAAATAAGGAGAAGCCACATGTGTGCAGACGTTTCTAGAGACCGCCGTCTGAAGCTTCCCTCCATCAACATGTGGTGAGTCCAAACAAACTGTCCAATTAGAGGAGGGCATCACGTCATCTTCTCTCTTACACACGCACACACACATACAGTCAGGACCTCCCAGATCAGACATGCTGAGGCACTGAGCTATCGTTGTGAGGACCAGTTTGAGTCTTTGAGAGTAAGAAAATCTACATGCTGATAACATGCAGTTACAGGTAAAAACTTACAGTGCAACATGTTGTTTTTTCCTTCTATGTGTGAATATTTCTGCAGCCTGGGGTCCCTAAACAATTGCATAAATCGGGTATGACTGAATAGCTAACACTATTCAATGAGCCTAATTTTGTTCATGCATGATGTTAGTCAGTGAAACTTGAGCTCAATGGACAATTCTCGATTAAAAAAAAAAAAGGCCCTATGTGTGTGTATCAAATGTTATTAACCCTCAAAAATGGAGCAGCAACTTATGAGACATAAATGAGACAATATTTTTGGCCATGACTTGAACACCATTTCTATGTGACATCTACTGTTAACGAGGCGGTGCAATGTGAAGAGGTTTTTAAGAATAACTTCAAAGAAAAAGCAAATGTTCTTGCTGATGGTCTTGTTTGCTTCTGCAGGTCATAAAGTGGCTTTCATGACTTTATGTGAGGAGCTTGAAAAGAGTGGAGATTTAAGACATTTTGTAAAAGTCTTTATAAAGTTAAGGTTGAGGTTTTCTTTAGAGTGAAAAGTGAAAGGTTTGAAAAGAAAGGTGTGGATAGTGAGGAGGGTTTTGGAGAGCAAGGACGTTCATGTGCAGGAAAGACATTTAGTTTTAACAATGACACTGTCTGGTCTGATTTGAGGGTAAAAATGTGATTTTAACATTCATTTCAGGTTATGAAGAAGCTGAAATATTTGTATTAAGACACTGAAGGTCCTCACCACTGGTGGAAGAAGTATTCAGTCTTTACTAAACTTTACTAAAGTACTAAAACCACACTATGAAATGACTCCACTACAAGAACAGATCCTGCATTCCAAACTTACTGAAGTAAAAGTATCAGCATCAAAATGTACTTAAAAGTATCAAAAGTAATATAACTTGTTATGCTAATTGTTTTAATATACTGTTATGAGCATCATTTCAAATGAATCATGTTTTTTTTTATTTTTAGATTTTAAATCTTGACCTGAAAAGACTGAGATTGATAATAAAGTACAGTAAATGTAATTAGTTTGATTCCAACACTGGTCCTCACAAGTATAGACAAACCAAACACTGGCGTTGCCTTTACGCACACGCACACACACACACGTGCTCTGATTAGTATTATTTTTTCCCCTCTCTCTTTCTCTCTCGGAGCAGTTTGTGGTCGGGGGGCCACTTTTTTCCAAGCTCCAAAATCGCAGACAGAGAGGGAGACAGATGGTAACACACACACACACACAGACAGAAACACACACACACACACACACACACACGGGAGAGCACCCTTGTGGTTGGTGGTCGGCGGCGAGCTCTTCACAGACAGATTTCCTGTCACACTTGTGAACGTGTGACGGAGCAGCGGTCACACTTTACTACATCAATAAACGGCTCTAATTGGATCACACACTCGTTTGTCTTAATGCTGTTTTTCTTGGATATGAAATAAAAATCATATTAAAAGATGCGATTTTCTAAAGTCGGACTGAAGGTCAGTATGTGAACAGGAGCTGAAACCACACGGAGCAGGCAGACTGAACCAGCTGGTCCCAGATCAGCTGCAGACGTGTTTCCCACCACTGTTACATCATCAAGTGAACATGGCATGTTTTCATGAACAAGTTACCAAACTTTTTCCATTTTCCAAACTTTCTGCCGCTGATGATGAAGCACAAACGCAGAGAAACAGAAACCAGACAAACAGTCTCAAGTCCTGCTCATGTCCCAAATATGTACAAGGTTTTGCAAAGTCGTCCATTTCTGGAGGTAAAAAGGCTGTTCGGGTTCTGTTTAATAAAAATATTACTCTTTCCCCTCAAACAAACTCATGTGACTGCAGCAAATTAGATTGATTGGAAGATTATCTTCCATTAGTTGTTTTATGTTCTGTGACAAGATGATGACGACATCATTCATAATCTACATTTCTGGCTGAAATGTGTGACACTTTTGACCTGAAGGAGAAGCTCTGGAGAGGTTCCAACTGTGTGCTGGTGTCTCACCTGAATGTAGTCCAATATGAGCTGGTGTCTCTGTTTGGCTGAGGCCACCTCGGCGTCAGTGATGGCCTCCCGCAGTGCCTGCTGGGTAATGAGGGCGTCAAGGTCGAGGACAGATGACAGGCGGCAGTACAGACTGATGAACTTCTCTTTGTAGGTGCAGAAGTGGACTGAAGAAACAAGTGAAAATAAAAGCATGACGTTCAACATTTTGTACATGAACGTTTTTTTGAGAAAACTAAAATCCACTCTGGTTCATAACCAGCAGCTCATCTGCAGGTTTCTCTCACATTTTTGACACAAGAACATCTCACTGTGAGCTGAGTGATCTGTTATTTCATGTAGCATGAAACAAAAGCTACTACAGAAAACCCATGAAATCTGGATGATAATCAGTGAAAATCTGGATGATTATCTGTGAATATCTGGATCATAAATAATGGAAATCTTGATGATAATCTGTGAAAATGTGGGTCTTTTTTGGTACAATTTGTTAGTGGCTGAAGTCTGGTTCGATGTTCAGAGATTCATATAAAAGTGTTTCTTCAGCTCACAGCAGCTGCTGACGAGGTCAGTGTGTGTACAAAGAGAGAGTATTGTGCAGTGTGTATGGGTGTTATTGACACATTCTTGTGTGTGTGTTTATGTGTGTGTGTGGGGGTCAGCAGAGAGGCCGTCCTGCTGGAGCCTGCAGACTGATTTAGTGCTTCTCCCTGCAGACGGAGGTGTGTGTGTGTGTGCGTGTGTGTGTAACACAGCGCAGTCTGTCCACCTCCACACACTCAGTCAGTGCAGACATCCTGCATGAAGCTGCAGCACGGCTGCATTATACTGCTGGATATGTTTAAAGCTGAAACATGTATCTTTAAAATGTCAGAAAAACAGCTGTTCACATCTTTTCCAGCTGATCCAGGAGGCTTAAATGAACAAACAAACACGCAAACAAAAAACTACAAATCAATTGAAAAATGCATTGCATGCACTTTAGACCTAAAATCCTTTACCAATAAATAAAATTAAAAAACTTAAGGAAAATCGATTAAGAAATATATAAACTAGTGCTAGTGCAAGCTTTTAAAATAAATAAATAAAACTTAGGACCTATAAATCTCAAATAAAAAGTATACAACTTAGTTAAAGACCTAAAAAACTGGAAGAATAAATTAAAAACAACAACAAAGGACCTTAAAAAACTTTACTTATTACTTATTTAAGTAATATTTAAATATTTTACTTAATTTAAATCCTGAAATAAATAAAAAACTAATTTAAGGAATTAAATCGTTTGAAAATATATCAATAAATTAAACCGTAAAAAATAAATAAAAATAAAAATAAAATTGATTAAAAGGACATAATTTAACTAAAGAAAGAGAACTTTCTTAACATAAAGAAGTGTGTTTGTGTGTGTGTGCTGTTGTTGTTACCGAGCTCAAACATCTGCAGGGGGAGGTGGAGGAACCCTGACAGTGGCGTGTAGGGGTTGGACTGTCCGGGGGCGGAGCAAACATCATCGGCCGCCGGCAGCAGCAGCAGGAAGGAGACGCTGTGACCGAGCTCCACCACCTCCTGACTGTAGAGACGGAAGTGACGGGCCTGCACACAGACATCATTTTATTCCTCTTTTTCTATTATCAGTTTGATCTAATTTGATCTGTTATTTTATTATTGTTATCATTATTTATTCTTGTTTTGTCTTTTTGTCTAATTTGCAATCTAGTCTTTATGTGTCTTGATTTTACTATGACTAATTTTCTAGCATTTAGGTGTTTTTTTGTTATTTTTTTCTTTACTTGAATTTTAAGTAGTAACATTTTACATCTCTTTTTTGATTGTATTCATATTTGTCAGTTTTATTAAATGTTTTGTTTTATAATACTAATAGCAATTATTATTATTATTACTATGATTATTATTTATTCTTGTTTTGACTCTTTGTCTAGTTTTACTATCATCACTCGTCTTCTACCTCTTCTGTGTTTTTTTCTTTACCTTTCTTTTTGATTACCTTATTACATTTTTATTGATTTAGCTCATTATTTTCATGTAGTAAAAGTTTCCATAATTTAATTTGATCTGTTATCTGTCATTTTATCCTTCTTTTTGATTAAATGTATCATAATATTTATTAGTTTATCTAGTTTTTTTTTTTAAATGTTTATAAAAAAAAACTACAAATTCTACAGCCACAAAAATAAAATTATTTTGATGAAGACATTTTTTTTTTTAAATCTATCATAATAGATTTATATAATAATGCAAGAGAATTATATTGACCCCAGCTATAGCTAACAAACCGACATTAATTTTACCCAAAAGCTTCACATGGAAATGAGGAAATTTAATAGACAAGTCCTGATTTAAAACTTGAAACCTTTCTATTTGTATTCAGGGCAGATAAAAGATATAATACATAGTTTCTGTGTGTACCTGGTGTAGAGGTAGGTTCAGGTGTTTCAGCAGAGACTTGATCGACGTCTGCAGCTCGTAGTACAGTAAAGGGGCGTGGCTTTCAGCCCTGGGCTCTGCCTCCTCGTTCTTCTCACCTGCAGTCGACAGCGTCTGGATCCAGTCCCACTCCTCCCTGCACACAGGTATTTAAAGCTTCAGGTCACCTCCAAATAAAAAATACTTCTTTTTCCTGTTTCCTGTTGTGATGTTTATTAGTCCAGATTGTCCAGCTGCAGAGATGAGTTCTCTCCAGTATAGTGGAGAAAGAGAAGTGGGGACTCCCAGTGCCTGGAAAGGAACTGGGAGTCAACTGGCTGACAGTCAAAGGGTCTTTGGTTGGGAGGGGACATTCCAGATGGCTGCATCTTAACTGGGTCATGATTTCTGAAAACAGACATTGATGTGGAATTTTGATTTTTGTAAAATTTTTGTCACATGACTGTTTGTCTCAGCCAAGTTATTCATGGGTTCACAATGTCCCTGAGGAGAAACATTTAAAATGTTCTTCTGATCTGGTTAGTATAAACGGCTTATCTATTAAAACATTTAGAATACAATTTTGGATATAATGAAAAAAAACAAAAAAACAATTTTAAGCTTAGATTTGGATACTTTTTTTTTTACAGAAATGTTTGTCACACATGATCCGTTCCAAGACTGTAGGAAAGTAAAGTCTCCAATTAAAACACTTGTCTTCTATGATAGCCTGATATATATATATATATTTTTATTTTTTTTATTTTAAAGAAAAACATACTTTTCAAACTCGTCTGCAGGTTCAGAGAGTTAAAGAAGCTTTCTTTAAGAAATATATATGTTGGATAAAAAAGAAGATCATACTAAACAAAACTTCAGTTCAAACCACACAGCTGAATAAAAACTTTGGTTGGTATTTATCCAACTTTTTATCCTCTCACACTGAACAGAAAGTCCACGTTCACAAAGATGTGTCTGTAACAGGTGGAATCTTTTACCTGCTGAGGCTCCATTCACACCTTCACCAACAACAAACTACTCAGTTTTTTAATGGCTTCACCTGAGTAATCACCTCCGTAACCTCTGAGCACAAACACAACAACAACCAGCTTGCTCACACAACAGCTACAACCATTCACACATTCATTAAAATCAGGAAGGAGCACAGACACACACACACACACAGACACACTTTTGTTTTTCAGTTCACACTTTCCAATCTCTGCAGAGCTGCTCAGCATCCAGAAATTCCTGCGATGGATGCCAACGAGCAGAAAAACTTCTACCTGCCGACAGGTAGCTCCTAGCCAATCAGATTGGATCCAGCACAAAACACAGACACACACGCACACACATAAAGTGTGTAGTGGTTGTGTAATGTAATACTGGCAGATCTGTGTCCTTGTTAAATGTGAGCCGATCTCAGAGAACAGCTCTAATTCCACAGATTTCAGGTTGAAACTCATTCATTCAGTCATTTTCTACGAGTTATTTGTGTATTAGAAACGTAAACAACAGCTGATAAAACTCTAACAGGCTCATTCAGGACAGCTTCTGAGGCCATTGAACCTGCACAAATAAGACAAAAAGAAATGGGTAATTCTCAAAGCACTCACAGAGGGTGAAATGCACCTCAAACTGTGCTGCCAAGCAAATAGTGTCTCTGTGCTCCAGAGCTGCTTACACATATTTGAGTGAAAAGACGTGGTGCCAAATTGCCCACTCTGTAGTCAAATGGGCCTCATTGCAAAAACAGTCCAATAAACAAAGATCAGCACTAACAGTCACACAATTACAGTGAAATTATTAGTCTTTAGGCAGTTTAGGAACTGAAGCACATCAGTAAGACCTGTCCTCCACTTCAAATCAGATTCTTTCACAGAGTGAAGGCTTGACAACAGACTAAGACATTAACAACTGATCTGTTTGGAGAACGCAGTTTGAAACCAAAACACAGTGCATTCTGGGTTAAATTTGGGCAGAAATTTGAGGATCAACACCAGGCACAGCGGCGACCTTAATCTCGCTGTCACGTTTAAATTCCTGCCTGATGTTTGGAGGAATGACTCTGCATACTTTTCTTTTCCTCTCTGCTGTTGTTTTGGTTATTAAAGGAAACTTTGACACATAAACAACTAGAAAAGCACTCGGAGAGCGCAGACAGACAGACAGACAGACAGACAGACAGACAGACAGACAGACAGACAGACAGACAGACAGACAGACAGACGAATGAACGAACAAACTCCAGCGAAAACTCCTTGGCGGAGGTAATTAACATCAGACTTCAAAATCTCAGGTCTCCTGCCATAGTTTTACGGGATTGGCTCGGCGCTTAGTAGTTGGTCAACTTTTGACACCCTGTGTTTCAGCAGAAACAAGTTCTAAACACAGTATTTTAGGTTGATTTGTTGAACTTGTTCGTAAACTGTTACATCCAGTAGTGACAGAACAACATGATGATCCATTAGGAGTCTTTGTTCGTGTCACCTGTCTCAGGACGAGCTGCAACTCTAACTGAGCTGCAGCTTCTTTGTCCTGTAACATGCCCGTAAATAATCTTCAGGATTGAAACGTGAGACGGAGGGGATGAGACTTTGTGAACATTGCTTTTCCTTTAGCAGTGAATCATGTGAACGTTTTGTCCTCTTCACTTTCATCTCTCCGTCACGACTCTCTCTGCCCACTCAGACGCTGCAGCCTTGAGCTGTTTTTGCGCCTTATTTTTATATTTCTATACTAATAAAATGATTAAACTAAAACCTTTTGTCATCTCCCTGTTATCAAGAACATGACTCATGTGTTTTTGTGTTTCTTTACCTAGACACGTTGGCGTTGTCTCGTACACGGGTGTGACAGAGCATGTTGGGGGTCCGCTGGGACACCAGGACTTTGATCTGGTCCACAGAGCTGCTGAGCTTCAGGTAGCCCAGGTAGAGGCCCGGGGCGAGGCGGTGCGTGCTGCGCCGCTGGTACGCCAAGATGTCCTGCAGGACGGGGACACAGAGGACAGGGACAATAAATGTCTGTTTGATGCAGCAGAACAACAGACTGTCTGTATATTTTCTACTGGGACAACTATATGATTCTACAAAACAAGATGAATAATAATGAAATAATTACTCATTATTACTCAGGATAATGGCTTGATAAACAGAAAGATGACACCTCCATAGAAAAAAAACATAATACAGAAATAAAGACGTTTGGGGACCGCATCAGATACATGAATTCTTAATTAATTGTCAACTCAAAGAACAAAAAGGAGACTGAATGTTACCTCACAAGAAGAACAAATTAAGATACGTCAGTAAAATAAATAAATATATTTAAAATAAATTCAATAATAAAGACATTTGATATAAAAATGCAAAAGTACGTAAATGAATACCTTTAAATTGAATGCAAAAATAAATTAACAAATAGATTCAAAATAAATTCAAAAGTATATAAATAAATACATTTAAAACTTGATAAAAAATCTTTAAAAAAAAACATTTATTTATGTTTCATTTTGGCAGCTTCCATTTTCAAAATTCTTAAAGATTTAATTAAACAGAACATCAATGAAATCAAACAAATGGCTTTCAAAATTTGACTAAATCAGATAAGAAATCTTTAATAATAATAACAACAACAAAAACAATAATGTGTGTGTGTGTTCACCTGTATGGTGATGATGAGGATGTCGAGGGCGTACGGCTCCTCCGGCGTGGATAGCGACTTCCTCTGGCTCTGCAGTTTGGTCACCTGCATCCATTTACCGCTGAACAGCGAGTGCTGGCTCTCCGTGTCACGAATGGTCACCAGCAGCACGTTGCCGTGGCGATCTTTGATGGGCTCGTAGTGGACGCGGCCAAGGTTGTGAGTCCCCAGGAGGTTCTGTCGGACCAGCAGGTAAATATTTTACATGTTTAAAACGATTCATATTAAATGATCTATAAATGACAAAGAATATAATATTTTTTATGAATGTATATTTATTTTATTATTTGTACGTATTTATTATTTTATTTGAAAAATAAGAATAATAACAGTTCTGCGAGTGCCAGCTCTGTGGAAAATGTGTTGTGACATTGGAGTGAATGATGCTGTCCTCTACATGCTTCAATGTGCCCTCGCTCATCTGGAAAGAAACTGGCGCTTATGTGAGAATCATGTTCTTTGATTTTTCAAGCACTTTCAACACCATCCAACCCAAAATTCTCAAAAACAAGCTCACAGAGATGGGAGTGGATCTTTCCTTCATCTCCTGGATCACAGATTACCTGACAGGAAGGCCACAGTATGTCAGGTTAGGGAACTGTGTTTCTGGGACATTAATAAGCAGCACAGGGGCTCCACAAGGCACTGTTCTGGCTCCATTCCTGTTCACACTATACACAGCAGACTTCAAATACAACTCTGAGTCCTGCCACATCCAGAAATACTCGGACGACACTGCTATTGTGGCGTATATGAGGAATGGACAGGAATCTGAATATAGGGATCTGATGAAACTGGAGTCACAAGAACCATCTCCTCCTGAACACCTCAAAGACGAAGGAAATGATCATAGATTTCCGCAGGTTCAAGCCCTCTCTTCAGCCAGTGAATACTGGTGGGGTGGACATCAAGATGGTGCCAAGTTATAAGTATTTAGGTGTTTTCCTGGATAATAAGTTGGACTGGTCCCTAAACATGGACGCTCTCTACAAAAAGGGGCAGAGCCGCCTCTTTTTCTTCAGGAAGCTCAGATCTTTTGACATCTGTAGTAAGATGCTGCAGATGTTTTATCAGTCTGTGGTGGCAAGTGTGCTGTTTTATGCTGCAGTCTGCTGGGGAGGCAGCATCAGACACAGACTGCGTGATGTCACTTTTATGTTCCTGTCTCGTAATATTGAGCTGACCTGCAGCTGGCCGGCGGCAGTGAGCATCTTGTGTCGTGCCTGCAGGGTGGAGGACGATGACATGGACACAGACATACTCTGTCTCAGCCACCGGACGTCCTCCCACATACAGGACAGCTGCAGGGACACAAAGACGAGAGACAGAGAGAGAGAGAGTGAAAGAGAGAGAGAGAGAGACATCAAGAGTCATTTAATTGCAGCACCTCGTATAACACATGCTTTTATTGTGTGGTGTGTTCGAGGGCGGCAGATTGGATTTAAAACAGCTGATTACTGGAGGCAACAGCAGACTGCAGCTGATCAACACTGACAGGAAGTGACAGCATCAAGTGCCATGACTAACAGCTCCAACACTAGGGAAAAGATAGAGGTGTAATGAAGGCTTGCTGTTACAACAGCTTTACTTATTTAAACTGAACTAATCAATGGCGGAACAAAACATTTTTATGTTGAATGGAGCGATGTGACTGCATCGCTCCAATTTATATACAATTTTTATATATAATATTTTAATTTAGTTCTAATATTTATCATTGTTATACACTATTACATATTATACATATTTTATGGCCAATTAATTCTAGAAATTATAATATAGAAAATAAAGAATAAATAAAAACACAAATTGCTTCCATACCTTCAGTCAATGCTGACTATATAAAAAAGTAAAAGAAATAAATGTAATAGTAATGCCATTCTACATCATCCCAAAACTCTAATGTTGTTCTTAAATCTTTTTTTAAATTATAAAATAAAATAAAGAAACAAAACAGTAAGGAGTATCGATAAGAGTCGTATTATCGACAAAATCCTAATGTTACCCATGCCTAGTTGTATCAGTAATAATGTTAGTAGTAGTTTCAGAATTAGTAGCTGCATCACGTTCAGCTCTGGACCAAAAACTTGTTCATAAGTTAAGAAGAAGTTGACGCTCTGCTTTGCATGCTGGGTATAAAAACTGTTACCTTGGTGAACCAGAGGAAGTCCTGCATGAGGGAGCTGCTGTATGAGTCATCCACCTCCACGATGGGGATCTGGTCCTCTGCCGTCACCAGCAGACTGTCCTTATGGTAAAAGACAGCGGCCAGGTAGATCCCCCTGCAGACACACAACAGGCAACATGGGAAGTGGACCAAATATTTTAACCTCCAATAACCTACTTCCTGTCACTTAGTAAATGTGCATGTGCTGCTGTGTAGTTTATACCAGTTTCTCAATAAACATTCTTCACTTCTTGTTTAATTTTTTTCATTATTTTAATAAAAACTTTTTTAGACTATCAGGAGGCGAAGAAATTGCAAACTCTACAGTGGCAAAAAAAAACATATATATAAGATTTAAACATAAATGTTAAACATGAGAGTTACAGAAAGTTTCAAACCTTTTCAGTGTTTTCACAAACTTGTTGGAGGAGTTGAAAAGATGTTTCAGACTTCTCGAGACCGACTGCTTCCTGCTCGGGTTCTGGAGCTTTGAGGTGTCTGAAGAGAAGAAGAAAAACATCTACTTTAAACCTACGTCATAGGTTCCTGCACATTTCGAATTTCAAAATATGATTTTTAAGATCTTGCTTCCTCCAATAGATTTGAAAATGGTGAGAAGCTAAACTCTTCTTGACTGTGAAAACTTTCAGAAATGTATTTCCTAATTTCAATCTTGAAAATCGAGATTTTGTGGACAAAGATTGAAAACAAAAACAAACAGCGGCATGTGTGTGTGAGTGTTTCTGTGTCTTTATGTGGTCGTTAGGGTCAAGTAACTCTCCCATGTTACTCTGACTGAACGTTATCTTATCTTTCGTTCATTCGTTTCGGCTGTCTATCTCGCCCCCCCCCCCCACCCCCCGTCCTCTGTCTCTCCCTCCGGCTGGGCAAGAACGGCGGCTGGCCACTCAGCGATGCCAATCTCCAGACCGCAGCGCCCCTTTCTACTTCAGCTAATTTTAGCGTCACATAATGACCATCCTGTAAACAGACAGCAGACATCTGACGCTCACAAACATATTGGAAAAACAAGTCACCAGACAGACGGAGAACAGGATGGAGAAGAAGGAACATACAGGAGAACATTTTAGAAGAAAAGTCATGAGGTCACCGAAGTCAATGGTTTTATTTTCTTTATTTTTTCGATTTAAAAAATGGTGTCCCACAGGGGTCCATACTGGGTCCTATTATATTCACAGTCATCACAAATTTGTATTCTATTATGAAGCTTTAGACTTCTGCTCATCAGCATCTGAACATGTAGCTGTGATCGTGGAGTTTCAGTGAGCCGGGTGGAACAAGGAACAGAGATTCAGTCCAGCTTTGAGCAGTGTGTGTGTGTGTGTGTGGTGAAAAAACCCACAGTCACTCACTCGAGTCAGAGTCAACAGCTATGATGTCACTGAGGTCACACACACTCTCTCACACACACACACACACACGAGCCGTGTTTCTGAGTCATTTATGTGTGTGTTTGAATTTATGTTTGGAGTGCACGCTTAATTAGTTATCCCAGCTGTAATGTACACCCACTGTGTGTGTGTGTCTGTGAGTGTGCAATTTATTCTCAGAGCCAAAAATAAATATATGAGATTAATCAGTGTTCAGGTACAAAACCAGCACTGTAGAGCAGAGGGAGCTCATTTCACTGCCTGGATAAATTACTTTATTTTGTGTGTGTTTGTGTGTGTGTGTTTTCCCATGTAGATACGATATAATATGGTGGCTGTTGTGATTAAGACCCTGGCAGTATTGTTTTCTGGGTTTTTGAAATAGAAACACCTTTTAAGTCAGTAAGAAGGATTATCTTTCGGTAAAATAGTTTTTTTCCCAATGGAGTCTGGTGTCTTTGAAGAAAGCATGAATACCTGCTCCACATTGTAATGGACTGTTTGATGGCAAGGGGTGACATTTTTTGTTTCGTATATTGTAAACATACTTATACTTTCTTGGCCTCCATCCACAGCAGTAACGTTACATATCACTCTGTTCAAAGTCACCAGACTCCATTAACAAAAACAGTCATTTCAGTTCACAGAACACAAGAGTTGTTGGTCCTACACTGATTCAATCTATATGTTTGACTTATTTGTTTGACCTTTTTGAACCAAATATATTCGGTGCTGTGAATTCCAAATGACTATAACACTAATTTGGGGGACTCAATGTTCGAAACTTCTGACCTTACAAAACTTAGACTGGATCAGACCAACAAGCAACATCATTTTTTTTGCATTTTTTTTCTTGCTCAATTGATTAATAAACTTCATTTTAATTAATATTAAATTTTATTTAAGTTTCAGTGCAGCAATACTCTGCTAGGCAGCTCTGTGAAGGGTTATTTTAAATCAGTTTTATTTACATGAGAGGGCCAGAAATGTAATTAGGCAACAAACATTAATAACAGCATGAATGACAGATGAGAACAAACATGAACAGTTCAGACTGAACTGAAACTTCTTTCTCCTCATTAATCAGCTTCACTCGTGTTTTTCATTTCTTTATTTATTCAGAGTGACGTGCGGCGCTGCACAGTAGGCCGCTGCGCCGCTGTCACATTATCCACCTGTCAGAGCCGGTTAGCCTCCAGCGCCGCAGACACACTGAGACTTTTTACAGCCGGAGAGCCTCAACCTGTAACTGAAATAACAAGGACAGAGTGTGTGTGTGTGGGTGTGTGTGTCTGTGTGTGAGAGAGAGACTCTCTGCGGCATGTTTGCTTGTGTAATGTTTTGGAGTCAGGCTAGAGTAGAAATGTCATTAATGCATTAACATCATTACTATTATTATTATTATTCATTTATTATGGGCTTCAGTGGATGCCGGAAGGCTTTTACTTTGAAAAGCACATTGTGTGCGGACAGTGTGTGTCAGGAATTGACTGCATTTTTACTCGGTTTCGGACAGAGTGGACTCTGGATTTTAGACAAATCAAGACCACAACTGTGGGGATAGCAATAAATTGCCTGTGCTTTTTTTGGATTTACTTGTTAGTCTCATTACTGGGGTTTTCAAGCACAACCAATAACTTGATGAACTCATGTATCATTCATATTCATCATATTTGATTTAAAATGTGTCCAGCAATCAGCTGCTATCACTAACCAGATAGTTTAAAAACGTTATCCTCAGCGACAGTGTGAAGCCACAAGGGACTACAGGCTTTTTACACAGAGCAGAGAGGAGAGGACAAAGCAGGCTTAAAACATGTTGAGATCTTCTGTCTGAGCTGCAGCTTTTAGTTTGTGTCTTTATGAAGGTCAAAACCTTCTGAAAGGTTTGAAAAATATAGTATGGCCAGAGTTAAAACTTTCCAAAGGTCCTTGAACGAACCAAAACTAAGCTGTTTTGTAGTATTTCTGTCTACATGTGTAATTTAAAAAATGTCCAAAAATAAATCATTTGCCCAAACCTGATCCTGTTAAAAACATGAAATTCTGCGCTCCTCAGCAACACTGTGAAGCAAGAATTGATTTTGCTGAGACAAATGGCCATGTGACAAATATTCACTGGAAATCTGTTTACACAGAGCAGAGAGGAGAGGACATGAAAGGCTGAAAACACGGAAATAGTTCAATGTGTAGAATGTCTGGAGCAAACATTTGTGACAGTTGTGGACACTTGGAAAAGTGTTGTATATATAGACGGCATTTTATTCCAATACAAAAAAACATAAATAAATATTTAACATTTTTTCATTGATTTATGTCACCACAACTGTGTTATATTGCACTTCTAGCCATGATTGTGCTGATTCCATGGAGCTGCAGGACTTGATTTGATCAATATTTTATATATTGCAGTTAAACATGAGGACACATTAGGTAAAAAGTGTCATGAAGCTGTTTGTTGGCGTTTAGTTTAGTAACTTGGGTTTGTATGGGGATGATACCGTTGTTTACTGTTAGTATCAGAGAGGTCAAATCTAGATCACCTTTAGGAAAATGTAACTGGAGCAGAAAAACACAGTGTTCAGATCAACTGCAGAGACACAGACAGTGGAGCTTTTAGCAACTAGAGAGACAGACTGAACACCCACTCTGATGGTATTTTGGTGAATCACAGGTTTCAGAATAAAGTTCAGCTCGTCTGATCAACGATGTGTTCTAGAAATATTACTGATGGCTGTATGACTTGAGGTTGTCAAACTAAATAAACGCGGTGAGAAACTTTATCTTCAAACTGTGACACTCTGAACGTCTTTATTCTTCCACCTCACCTTGACGTTACGATACTGTTCACACTGGGAGACGGGGGAAGTATTCATGAGGGATAAAACAGGTCTAAAGAAGACAGTTTTCAAAGACATATTTCTGTCAAAAGCTTTCATACTCTTTTAATCCTCTCTACAACATTTGTGTTTGTTCAAGGTTTGATTTTCAACACGACTCAGATTCTTATATCATCAACAAGTTTACGCTGATAGGTGCCAGATGGAGGCTGAATTTTAGCTGCAAATTACCAACCAGATTTTACCAAACTGGAAAATTGGAATAAGCACCTGTGCAATATCCAAATCACAAGAAGATTTTGTTAAAGGCAAAGAGAGCAAGATTACAAATCATGTTCTTCAGGGGTTTATGAACTATACTGCAGCCCAGCTGGGACACATAATGTCAAATAAATTAAATTAAATTAAAAATGTTTTTAAAGCAAAACAAACATTTGAAAACAAAGATGTTAAAATGAAGTAAATGATGATTATTAGTAGTAGTCATGGGTGTTTTCTGGCACAGTGCAGGTTTAGAAAAAATACAACAGACCAAATAGCGTGTTGATCAATTTCTTGTTCTTTACAGCCACTTCCTGTGTGATGTTTGTGTAACAGCGTGTGCTAAGACACACTCACCTCCACAGCAGTAGTGTGTGTGCGTGGCTCGGACCTGCTGCAGCAGGCGCTCCATGGCCTCGATGTGGCCCCGCCTCCTGGGCTCCCGGCCGTCGCTCTCTCTCCAATCTGAACACACAACCGGAGAAAAAAAACTCTGAGACGAGATCCTCAATGAGACAGGACAAAAAGGTCTTTTCTGTCTTACTCACTAGTGTTCACACTTTAAAACTCATCTGTCTTTTTGCAGTTGCTTTAGTGTCTCTTCATGGCTGTTTTGTTTGCTTTTGTGGTCAGTTTTTTGTGTGTGTGTTTTTTGGTGTTAATTTATGTGTCTTTTCTTAATTGTCTTTTATCTGACTGCAGTCGATTTCTTCCTCTCTGTGGTCAGTTTGTGTCATTTTGTGGTCAGTTTATGTTTCTTTGTGGTCATTGTGTCTGTTCTCAGTATTTTTACATCATAATTCCTGTCATCCTAGAATCAGTAGAGGGAAATGAGAACTATAATAAGCAACAAAATAGTGTTAGTGACTTTTAAGTGTGTGCACATCGCAGTGTCAATACGGCTTTTTAAATAACGTCTTCTTTACATAAGAGGTAAATGACTGCTTCTGTCGAGGAGTCTGGTGGCTTTGAAAAGAGTGACATGTGCTGCTGTGGATGGACTGAAGCTGTTATCTAAGATCCTCCTCAAGACTCCTTTGACAACAACAGTCATTTTACCTCTCAGATGATTGTTCGGTGTGTTTGTTTGTGTTATTGTGTGACTTTCTGATTGACTCTAACCTTCTGTCCACATCAGGAGATTCTGTGCTGTGATTTCCAACTCAGCTAACGTTAGCTCAGTCAGCACTGGCATCCACAGCTAACTGTGGTTACATTTGTGTTTCTATTTTAAAAAACCCTGAAACTGAACACTGATGGAGTCAAAGGTGTACTTGTGTTTTTTGATCTATCTTCCTTTTTTAAATCATGCAAATGCGGACACACACACACACACACAAGCACACACACATAACGACACCTCCTTACAAAGCCAGACAAATGTGCCTGACACACACTCAGCCCAAGGCTAAAGAACCAGAATGTGTAGAGAGAAAGCGAGTTGTGACGAAGAGACAGAACTGATGTTCCAGAGCAGAGAACATCCACATGATTCACTGTGTTTACTGCAGACCACAGCGCTCACCTACACGATGACCTTGCTCACATTGTGCTGTTTACATATTGTCCATGGTATTTACCGTCTGTTTTGAACACAGTGTTTTTCCCCTCAGCTGAAATGGCTTAAAGACGCCAGGCACTAAACTAAATTAGCAGTATCAAAACGATCAAAAATGCTACAATATACTATATACAAAAAAACAGTAAAATATACTATGCTATATACATACGGAGCTAACTACAATAGTGTTAATAACTTAATGACTTGAAACAACTGGTGAGAATGATAATAACGCTGCTGTAGTAGTAACCAGAAGTGGAGTTATGTGGAGTTCATAAAACCGAAGAACGTCACTCTTCAATCAACAGATTATCAGGATAAAAGCGTGAAAGACTTTAAGATGAACTCACTGGAGGGAGCAGCAGATGGAGGGAGGGAAGAGGCAGGAGGACCCCAGCCCTTCATATTATACGCCGACACTCTGACATGGTACAGACGACCCTGAAATGAAAACACAGAACAGCACGTTAACCCCCCCGGAGTCCACGAGTGACGTGACAACGTAAAAAATAAAATAAAATACAGAACTAGATGTTATCCTCATTGAAGTCATTTTTCTCATTTTATAAATGTTGTGTCTGTTTTGGGTGGCGGTGTCTGTCTGTCTGTCTGTGTGTGTTTCCGCTACATATACATCCTCTGGCCAACAGAGGGCGCTGTGGAGTGAAGTCTGCCATCTCTGATTGCCTTGTCATAGATGTTTTTGTGTCTATTTGTAGTTGTTCTTTTTGTGTCTTTTTACTAGTCATTTTATCCTTTTTATAGTCGTTTTGTGTCTTTTGTAGCTGTTTTGTCTTTTTGTGGTGATTTCTTTTTGTAGTTGTTCTTTTTGTGTTTTTTTAATAGTCATTTTATCCTTTTTATAGTTGTTTTGTGTCTTTTGTAGCTGTTTTGTCTTTTTGTGGTGATTTCTTTTTGTAGTGGTTTTGTGACTTGTGTCTTTTTACAGTCGTTACAGTCGTTTTCTGCCTCGTTTTATCATATTATTGTCGTTTTATGTCTTTTTGTTGTTCTTTTGTCTTTTTGTGGGGATTTTTTTTCTTTTTGTAGTCATTCTGCGTCATTTTGTCAAAGTTTTATGTCTTTTGTTGGTAGCTTTGTGTCTTTTTGTGGCCGTTTTGTCTTTTTGCATATTATTCTTGTCGTTTTGTGTCTTTTTGTGGTGTTTTGTGTCTTTTTGTGGTGTTTTGTTTCTTTTTATAGGCACTTTGTGTCTGTTGTCGTTTTGTCCTTTTAAAGGTTTATTGTGTCTTTTTTTATGTTTGGTGTTAACTTATTTTTTTGTTTGTTTAATTTTGTTGATAATCCTTTTCTGAGTGCAACAGATCACAAAATATAATTTAGGCGAAGATTTTGGAAAAGTATGTGTAATTGACTGTCTGAAGAGCTAAAGTTCCCTCAATGTTTGTCAGAGAGATTCACAATTGGGCTTGAATGAAAGCGAGGAAGGTTCCCTTTAAAATGATACCAAAGACATTATGATAAATCATTGAAAAATATCCTGACCATGAGCATAAACCGAGAGATGCACCAGCGTCTAAAATGCAATTTACTTTAGGGGGTGGTTCACTTCATGAGCTGGTTACAGATACAGACATTTTCAAAAATTATTACTAGGTTTTGTTACCTTGAGTGGTACTGACGAATGAAATTTGAGGCTCTGGCCCATGGACTAACTGCTGGCTGAATGCTTCATGTTCCACCAGGTAAATAATCCATTTTACAGGAAAAGAAATAATCTGCTAACTGCAACGTCTCAAGCTGCCGTAACATTAAAGAAACGAGCTGCTGGTCTGAAAATCACTTCAGAGACACTCATCAGACTAAAGTCTTTCTTCTGCTGCAGTCCTTGAAAACATGTGTCTGTGTGGAATCAGCAGCAGCTCCCTGCGAAGTTCTTCACTTATTATTCCTCACTGAAGGATTGTGTCTGTGGTTAGAGAGCTGCAGCAAGCTGGAGATACATTCTCTGTTTTTGTTCTGTTTGTTTGTCTCTTTTTTTTTGTCTGATAGCTGTCCTTTTGTGTCTATTTGTAGTCAGTCTGTGTTTCTTTGTCGACTTGTTAGTCTCTTTGTGGCTGTCTTGTGTCTCTTTTCAGTCATTTTGTTGTTTGTTTACAGTTGTTTTGAATCTCTTGTTGTAGGATCTCTTCTCGGTTGTTTTTGGTGTAATTGCGGTTGTTTTCTATGTTTTTGTGGGTCTTTACATTTGTTTTGTGTCCCTTTGTGGTCAATTGATGTGTATTTATGGTAATTTTGTGTGTCTTTTTGGTGTCTTTGTGTCTTTTCATAGTGGTTTTGTGTGTCTTTGTGGTGGTTTTGTGTATATTTTTGTGTTAGTTTTGTGTTTCTTGGTGTGTCTGGTGATTTTGTTTCTCTTTATGGTGGTTTAGCGTGTCTCTGCGGTGGTTTCGTTTCTCTATGTGGTGTTTTTGTGTGTCTTTGTGGTGGTTTTTCTATCTTTATGGTGTTTTTGTGTGTCTTTGTGGTGTTTTTGTGTGTATTCATGGTGGTTTTGTA
>CAFUXE010000974.1:287497-298483 GCA_903364295.1 Serranus cabrilla
GAGACGGAGAAGGAAGGAGACGCCGGGTTCACGATGTTACCATGAAAATAAAACAAAAAACAGCTGCAGGCGGCGAGCAGCTCAGAGATCGAATCAAAGACGTGACACATTAAGGAACGAGCGTTCAGGACGTTAACAGAATCAGTGAAACCAGATCTTTATCGATCCTTCAGTCTGAGAGGACAGCAGGGGGGGACCCTCATACGTCTCTGTGCTTTTATTTTGAAATCGTTGCGGTAAAAGAAAAAACTGCAAAGTGTGACCAGCGTCTGGCTCAACATGTTAACGGATTTTTTGGAATAAAATTGAAATCAATGAATCCAATTAATTTAATTAAAATATTTAAATTTATTTTGTTCAAATAAACAACAAATTAATTTAGAAAAAAATCTAAACAAAACAATAAATAAATAAACGGTAAACAGATATCAATCTTTCAAAATACAATTTAAAAAACACAGAAAACACGACAGGATCCAAGGATCACCGTTGGTGTTTCTTTGCAGCAGCACGGAGCATGACCCTGGCTCTCATGGCTCTTTGCATTCATTGATGTTTCTTTGTTGCTGCCGTGTGTATGGAACATTTCCCACGTTTACTTTTCAATGTTGTTTTTTATACAATAATGATCTGAACTGCGTGAACTCACCGAGGCTTTCCGGAGGCGGTCCGTCTTTCCGAAGAAGTAGGCATCCTCGAAGGAGGAGGTGCTCCCTCGCAGCTTCTCTGACAGGTTCCTGTAGAGGCGCTTGGCGGCGCTCGGGGACGCCGGCCCGCCGGGGCACTTCCTGGTCTGGGACAACTGCAGGTTCTGCATCTGCTGGGTCATAACGCCAGGGAGGCGTCTGTTGGGAGGGAGGGAGAGGTTAGCTGTCCGGTGAAAGGATAACAACAATAATGTGAGGGCGCCGGGTTCGAGTCGGGCTTGGCGCCCTTTCCCGCATGTCTTCCCCTCTGTCTCCCCCTTCACTCTCTGCACTCGCACTATCTAATAAAGCATAAAAAAATGCCAAAAAAATATATAAAAGCTGTATATATATCAGCTGTTCCTTCATCAGCGAGTCTAGCAACTGACAACGTGAGAATAATTTAAATGCAGATGTTGGACAGTGTTTATGCTTCTCTTCAGGACTTAGCTAGTATTGTATAGGCTGCATCTGAATTTCCACACTAACATTATTAAGTAGGTGAAAACTGTAGTATGAAACCAATAGTACGCAAATCACATAATATTACAGTATTCAAACGCTGGGCACTACGCCGGTGTAAATATCCCACAATTCAACACCGTGGTGACGATAATGTTCCTAAAAGACAGGAAACAAAGCTTTATGAATGAATGTAATGTTTTCTTTTCTGTTGAATGTTTATGTGAGGCACTTGATCTGAATGTATGATCATATTATTATTATTATTATTTATTATTGTTTAACTTTGGTTTGAAATAGACTGTGAAAGACATGACGGCAACTAAGTACGGTGGCCGAATTAAAAAACCACAACACAATGGAAGTGCAGATAGAATGGATGTTGATATTGACTTCTTCTTCTTCTTTGGTGTTGTGGACGATAAAGAAAAAGTAAAGGAAAGTTGGCCACTTCAGAAGAAAGTGAAAACTAAGCTAGATTACTACAGCTAATTGATTTGAATAAATGACTAATGTTTTTCACTGACTCTATATTTACATATAAGGTGAATGGAAGCTAGGCTGTCTGGCAGGGATACATGAAGCACACATAAACTGTTTCTATGGTTACCATGTGTAGCGCGCCTGTACTCGCGGAGTCTGCTTGTATTACTGACAGTTATGCACACACACATGCGCATACATTTATTACAGGGGATCACTGCGCTTATCCTTTGAACAGAGAAGCCTATTAAGGACACGTAAGAAAGGCTTCTGTGCACTGCTGTATCCCTGTCAGCAAACTATGTTTATAGCAACATATCATTTTTATATTGTAAAAAATATATGTATAAAATATTATAACCAAATATAATTCATAAATAGTAGTCATAGTAAACTAGCAATTTAGGTTTCACTTTCTTCTAAAGCCGCCAACTTTCCTTCACTGTTTCTTCATTGTCCACAACACAGAAGAAGTCAACATCTACATCCGTTCTATCCGCACTTCCATTGTGTTGTGAGGTTTTGCCGTTGTGTTGTAGCTTTTGAATTCGTTTGACTCATATTGGCAACGTAACTAAGGCAGCTCTGTAACAAGATCCAACGAGTTACAGGAGCGTCCTCTCACAGCTGACAGTCCTCTACAGATGTGAAAAAAAAAACAGCTCAACTTCAATATGTTTGCCACCAGACAGTGGAGCTGGTCGAGCTGAGGAACCTTTATGGTCAAAGTTACACTTTCTTTCATATATAGTTCTGGTATTGATCCTGTTCATATCGACTTATTTTAAAAGAACCAAGAGGCAGGAAGAAAAGACCCACAGAAGAAAATAATTCTGCAATTCTGGTACAGCAAATCATGCATGACTTTATTTATATGGATTTAATATAACTTGAATGGGCCATGAGGTCATGTCTGTATATCATACGATAATTCTATATTGTAATTATGAGATTAACAGATTTAGATGTTGGTAGGGACTGTCAGCATCCTGTGGGGAGATGAAGGTTTTATATCCAGAGGACTCTCGATACCTGAACCATGAGGAGCTGTAGGATCTAGATAACCAGCAGGAGCAGATGCCTCAGCAGCTGTTTCTCTTTGAGATATCCTGACCTCAGGGAAAGCATCAAAGCCATGTAGGAAATCAGAAAACCTCTGCTGGCATTAAGACTTGTCACAGTTCTTGTCACAAAAGATTGCTTCAGTATTTCTGGACCTCCCGTCGCCTGCAGCCCACGCTCCTACTCCACAGTGCAGATGCGAACATGTCAGTGAAGTGACAGAGTAACGAGGCTGTGAGAGGTTCAGACCGTACAGAACATGTTCTCCATCCTGAAATCAGTCCAAGCTGCAGGACTCATAGCTGTGCTGTGTTTATGAGCTGTTAGAGAGCTGATGTGCTGCTCTCTATCCTCCTCTCTATGCACATTTATTATGTTCCTCCTCCAGTTTGACCCTCCGATGCTTTATCATTAGATCATTGATATTACACTGCTTTTATATTGCAGCAGACAAAACACTTTGCCTATCATCCACCCGTTCACACACATGTATACACAATTGGTGGCGGAGCAACCGTGCAAAATGCTGGACTGGAAATATACCCACAGTATAAACACAGAAATAAATACAACAAGACGGAGCCGACGCACCATGATATATAGCTTAAGAAGATGTTTTTACAATGACTCTGCACTCATCTATCGTGCGCACAAATCCTGTCTCCTCCAGTTGATCTCGGAATGATCTTATAAACGTCATATGTTTTTGTGGACTTTATTCAGCATCTCCTGTATGTTCTTTAGCCCAGAGGTCAAAGAAACATCAGACTTCAACAGAAGTCCTCTCCCAGTTGCTCTGTGTACAAAATGCCCGCGCGGTAGCCAACAATCCACTGCAGTGGTCTTTGATAGGTGGTTTTGGTCACCACCAGCGTATGATTGGAGCGTTCACAAGCAAGCAAACAAACTGTAACAAGGATTTAACTGCACCAGAGTTCAATTAAAACTGACTAAACCTTGTCAAAGTGCCTCAAGGCTTCATTGTCTTGTTCAGACAATTTGACAGACGGGTATCAAACCACCAATCTTGAGATGAAAGGACGACCTACTAAACCAAAGCCGCAATACTAAGTTTAGCATGTTTCCTCTGAAGGATCATTTCAAAAAACGTTGTCCATCACCTCTGGCTGTGCCTTCATTCAAATGTTGCCTTCAGAACAACATCTGCAAAGAAAACTCCGCAAAGGACGATGTGTTATGTTTGTTTGTTTGAAATATTTTGTCTTTGTACTGTTTTCGATTCATTGCAGTCCAAAAAGAATGAGAAAATTGTCATATTTTGGGTTATGTTATTGACATTCCAACTTTTTCAGAATCTTTGCACATGAGTAAATAATTCATTATGTTAAGCAGTTGTGAATCAGTTCCTGATGCAAGGAACAAACAGTTTCGGAGTCGCTGCTGCAGCAGCTGCAGTAAAGGCACCAGCAGCATCTCGCCATTACCCGGCGTCACATGATAATTACTGCTCCGCCTGATTGTTGTGCACTCGGCTCTGCAGGAGGTCAACACGCTGCTGATGACTGGCTTGCTGCCTCTGAGCTTATTGTGAATTGACAGTCTGCATTTTAAAGACTCTTTGTTGAATCTGAGTGAAATGTGCATGGCAGCAAAGACAAAATATGCACACGGATTTACAGAAAAATGAGCAGACTGTCAAAAATCTTGAAGATTTCAAGGTCAGGGGGTCTGTGCATAACAAGTCTCCTTTTTAGATATGCCCGCTTTATGCTGATAACATGCAGTTTTTCTCCTGCAGTAAATGTGTTATGAAGTAAAAGTTCAGAAGAGTTTACAACATATGAAAGACTTCTAGCGAGGGGATAAATTGACATGTCTCTTGACCTCTGACCCCAAGATATCTGAATAAAATGGGTTCTATTGCTACCCACAAGTCTCCTCTTTACAGACATGCCCGCTTCATGCTGAAAAAATGCAATTTGTGCCGTAGATTGCATAAATCAGGCACGACTGAAAAGCTAGGGCTCTTGTGGAATCAATAAAATGAGTTGCTGTGACCTCTCGTATAATCGCAGCCTCTTTCAATCTTTACAAACACAAAGTAGAGACCTAGAGCGTTCAGAGGATGGATGTGCTTTCCACACTATATTGGCAATAAGGTGGTTTCTCAGCAGCAACACAACACAAGTGTTCGCCACACTATCGCCCAAAATAAAGAAATTCAAATCACAGCATGGATTTTCTCAAGGTCTTGGTGTCTTAATACAGGATTCTGGAAGGAGTTTGACTATTTTTATCAACTCGATCAACTCAATATAAGATAAGATTCAGCACCAAATCTGTGTAACAAATGGTATCGACTCAAAAATTGCCGTGTCTGATCTCACTGAAACATCAGCTGAACTCATGTTCATCATCTTAAAACTACAACTAAACTGACGCCTACTTTAAAGGCTGAAAGGTAGCACAGTCAATTAAACTAAGTGTGTGTGTGTGTGTGTGTGTGTTTGACTGAGTGTGATCTGTGCAGGTTAAACATGATTGGTTTCAGTGTACAAGCTGATCTGAACATAACTCCCTGCAGCTCCAGCTCCCAACAAAAGGCTCTAAATTATTAAAAAGGAACTAATTGCTTTTTTAATTGTGCCGAACAAGTCAGTGTTGAGTGTGATAGTAAACACACAGGAGGCAGCGGTATGTGTGTGTGTGTGTGTGTCTGTGAGTATTCTTACATTAAATATTCATACTGCTCTAAACGGAGTAGAAACAACATTTTAATCTGACCCTATTTTCACCCCCTAAATGTTAAACAGTTTACTTTCTAGTGAAATAAAATATTCAGGGACCCATAATTTAAACTGTCTGAATGTTAAAACCCTTTCACGGCTCTCAGACTCATGATCTTTGACGTTAAATGAAACAAAAACCCATTAAAACTCTGAAAAGCTACCGGATAGATATCCTCTTGCTCCATCCAAACTCACATCCTGGTTCAGGACATGAATATTCTTGAAAAATCTATGTGAAGATCAATAAATTCATGACTACAAATACTTTTGTTATGATTTTTTTAAGCAAAAATTTTATAATAGGTGTGATTCTTTGTGTTCTGATTTTTTTTACTGGATTTGGTTGAAACTTTGACTGAACAGGCCTGAACGCACTGAAGTCCACATGTGACAAGCCATCAGATTTACAATGCTTACACCACAGAAAGAGTAGTGGCACAACCTTTAAATCTGGAGTCACCAGTGTGATCAGATCACATGACCTCTTGATGACCTCACACTGTAAAAACAAAGCAGCGTCGAGCCCAGTCATCACCTTTCCTTTACAGTACTGGCTTGAAACTCCATGCCAGTGTTTGTTTGATGATGACAGGCAGCGTAAAACCAAACTAGAACTAGATGAAAATCTCACTTTATCTCTTTTTAACCAACATTTAAAATTCATCATTGAGCATGATTGTGTTAAAAAAAACATCTTTTGAAATCAGAATTTAAGTTTTCCTCATGTGTTTTTTTTGTTTTCAAAAATAATAAGTAAGAAAAATAATTAGGTTGAGGTTGTGCTGAAAAAAAACTTGGCATGGTAAACATTTAAGGTGAATTTAGGATACAAAATCAAGTGCAACTTCTGTGCTTTATACTCCGTCTCGCCGTCATTCATAATTACTACGGCTGCTAGAGGGCGCCACTACCTCCAACTGTAAGAAACGACCTATGGGGGAATTTTTTAAGGGGCAGTCTTCGTTAAAAACATGAATTCGTGACCAACACTGTTGTTCCTTCATCCCCCGTCTGCGGATTCATCCGCTGCTGAAAATAGTCCCCAACAAAGTCACAATTTCCTCTTCTGAGAGAGAACTTCAGGTTTAACAATCTTCTGAACACAGCACAGGTTAAACTAACCCAGCATCATCGTAATACAACCCATTCCTCCACCGCTTCCTGAGGATTTTAACCCACAATCATGTTTTCAAAGCCACTAAACACTATAATACCCATGAGCCTCGGCTGCTGTTGCTATGGTGAAGAAAGCCAGTCGGAGACGTGAATCAGACCTGCAGCTTCATTGAAGAACATGGGAACAAAAACATGATGCCAAAGCTACTGAAACCAAAAGTATATATGCTGAAGGTTTTATTTAATTTCTACAAACTCTACCAAGCTCTGTGATCGGCTGAAATGCACAGTGGGAGTCGTAGTTCATGTCTCCTCTTCAGCGTTTATGTCTACAGGTTTTTATGTATATTTGACTTTTTATCAGAGAAGCAGATATCATCTTTCAGTTTCTTTTTGTATGTTTTACTGATGATTCAACAGCAGAGTTTTCGTGTCTACTTGTGAGTAACGTCACATAGTAGTCCAGTAAAGTGCCTGATTTATTGAGGCACATTTACTGGGGTTCAGGGTTAAAGCCTGTGTTGTTTGTCTTAGGGCTCATTTATGCTGGGAAAATAAATATGACTTTTTCAAAACCTCATTGTCCCTGCCCGCATAATTCATGTTGGATGTCAATCACTATGTCAACTTGAGGGCATCTCAGCTCAAAAGCTTCTGACAACAACAAGCATGGCAACAGTGGAGGGGGCCATAAAATACATGTGAACAGGAAATCGTACCATCATTCTCGTCTCAAAAAGTTTTAAAACATTCTTCCTCGTTTCCTAAGGTCTTGTCTTGCATTAAGCACTCGCTACACTGCCCCCTAGATTTGTCCATATCTGTTAGAAATGAACGCAGACATCTGTATCGAAGCATAAATGAGCCCTGCAAGCTGAAATGTGAGGCTTGTTGCGTGATATCATCCTTTATTTTCTACATTTCATTATTCACACTTCTTGCTGTGCAGCTATGTTATCAGGAAAGCCAGGAATGCAGGTGTGTATGTGTGTGTGTGTGTCCTCACCTGTCCAGGCTAAGTGAGGATCGGGGGATTCCCGTATAAAACAGGGGCCTCAGATCTTTAATCAGAGCATCTCCTGCTGCTGCCCTTTGGTTCCACCTCTGCGCCAACTGAGAGATCTTACTGTCCGACCTGACACACACACACACACACACGCAGAAGAGAGGGATGAATGAGAACCTGAGGACAAAAATCCACACAGAAGCAGAAAAAAGAGCTTGTCCTCAGAATAACAGGAGGCAACAGATTGAAGTAACTGGACAAGATGTTCAGAAAGTTCTCACATTCCCCCCCAAGTTCAGAGTCCAAACATGCAACGTTCACTGTAAATATCAGAATTCCTTTTCTCGCAGATATTAGCGACATCCTCACTCCGTCGTGTCAAACGGTCCCCAGAGACACGGTGCTGCTGCATTAATTCCATCATTTTATCTTCTGTACACTGATGTCTCTTTTTCTCCGGAGTCTCCTCTGCCGAGGTTTGATATCTCCGTCTGATGCCTCCATTGTGTCAATCTGTCCTTAGAGACACTTCACAGCATCGTCTCTGTCACAGTGCTGCTGTAAACGGATACATTTAGTCATTTTAACAATGTCTTCTACACATCGTCTCTTTTCCTCCGTAGAGAAGAAAAGCTGCAGTCTGGCTTCACGCGTCAAACTGGTTCCCAGTGCTCCTCAACTGGTGGACAATCCTGCACCAGAACACCACAGGAGGGACCATTCTGCTTTTAAGAAGAACCAGAATGGAGAAACTTTTGCACCTCAGTTTAGATCCAACAGGTGTCTCCTCCAAAGATGCACAAAACCTGCTGGATATTCTTTAAATTCTGCAACTATTTCCAAATATTTTACCTGTAAAATAAAAATTGTGGCATCAATGATACTCACTAATAAGACAGTGAGTGTTCACTGAAGATCTACCCAGCATCTGAGTCTCCTCCGCTGGGTTAGATATCTCCGTCTGATGCCTCTGTTGTGTCAAACTGTCCCTAGAGACACTTCACAGCATTGTCTCTGTAACATACACTTCACTGTAGTCACAGTGCTGCTGTAAACAAAAGATTTACAATCTTTTTATCAAATGTCTTCTGTGCGCTGACGTCTCTTTTCCTCTAGAGAGAAGAAAATCTGCAGTCTGACTTCACGCTGGACTGCAGCAAAAAATTCAACAAAGAAAACAGTCCAAGTTAACTAACTAACTGGATCCCAGTGCAGCTGTACTGGATGACAATCTTGCACCAGAACAACACCGGAGGAACTATTCTCCTTTAAAGACCAACCAGACTGGAGCAGACACCTGTGGGATTCAAACTGAGGCGCAAAGTTGCTTCAAAGCTGCAAAAAACTGCAATTCTGCAACTATTTCCAAATATTCTAACCCGTCAAATACATTTTCTGGCACCAATAATACTCACTATTAAGACAGGAGCAGAGTGAGGATCCTATGGCGCTCAGCAGCAGATCTACCCAGCGTTTGAGTCTCCTGCGCTGGGTTAGATCTCTCTGTCTGATGCCTCCTGGATCCTCTCCTCCACAGAGGGGGGAGCAGCCACCCCAGCAGCCCCAGCTGTGATGCTCAATCCTGGATGTGTGTGTGATAGAGTGTCCCTGTTCTGGAGCTCGAGCTCTGCCTGACTGTACTGAACACCTGTTCACCGGCACATCGCGACGCATTGGCACGCACACACAGGACTGGACACACACACACACTGAGTGAGAGAGTGAATAAGTGGTTGAGAGAGAGCGTGAGAGAGAGAAAGAGGGAGGATGGAGGGAGGGGAATAATGACAGAGGGATGTTTGAGCAGAGGAGGCAGATAGTAAGGCTTGATGTGTATGTGTGCATATGTTTGTGTGCTCAGTGATATGAAAGGCGCGTGCACACACACACACACACACAATGTAGAGTCGGTGGAGGAGGGGCAGCAGCAGCTTCAGGCTGAGAACAAAAAGGCAGCGCAGGAAGGTGATGACAGTGAGATTAAATTCACTGACAGGAAACAAGACGCACTGCAGCAAATAAATACACACATAAATAAAGGCAATAAAATGTAATAAAATCTAGGATATTACAGTGATTCCTGTAGAATAATTATCCCTGTAGGGGAGGTTGGCAGATTGTTGACGTGTTTGAGTCACGGCTTTCTTTTAAACAGCTGAAATACTCATTTATTATTATTTTTATTTTATTTTATTGATAAGAAAAAGTTTCCTGGAGCCCAGAGTGTTGTCCTCAAATGGTTTGAGTCCAAAAATCAGAAACATTTAGTTTAAAAAGATTTCTTTTAATATTTTGCATATTCTAGGCTACATATTCTATCTATATGTTTTTATATTTAATTTAAAAAAATATTATTCCAAGGGTTTGTTCTGTGAATTTTATTTCTATGTTTATTTGTATTAATATTATTAGGTGGGTTTAATTTTGTTATGCTTTCTATGTATTCTAATTTTCTGTTCATTTCAATAAAATTATCAGTTTTTAATTTTAATGTATTTCTTTATCTAGATTATGCATTCTATGTATTTTATTTATGTATATTTGTGTTGTTGTTATTCAGTGTAATTTATTTTCCTTTTCTTCTAATATTTTTACCATTATAAACAAGTGTGCTTTATTTTTTTAATCTAATTTCACAATAATTATGAAACTCCAGATGTTTTTCATCCAAATAAGTGACGTCAAGTTCCCTGAACACTTTGAGCCGCATTTCTAATATAAAATGTGCTAGACGGATAAAGATTGTTATCATTATTACTATTATTATTATTATTATTACTATTACTCAGTTGGTCTATTTTGATCTATGTTATGCATTCTATGTATTCTGTTTTTATCTTTACTCTTTATTAACATTCAGAGGGTTTATTTTCTATTCATGATATAATCACTATCTATATTTCATATTTAAGTTTTTCTTATTGTTATTCAGTGTTCATTCTATATATGAACATAGAAACACTTAGCGAGTTAGTGAGTACAAAGATTATTATTATTTTTATTATTATTAGTGTTATTATTTACACTTTACTGTTAACCTGTTTACATTAATGACTGTATATATTTGGATTTTGTGTGTAATTAATAATCTTCATATTTTATATTTTATTTTATTTGTACTACATTCACCTTCACGTAAAGAGTGGTGAAGTGTGATAAACTGAAAAAATTATATTAGAAACAATAAAACCATCATACAGATTCATGTTCTGACAGTTTGATTTATTTTTTAACTGTTTCCATGAGATCAATCCCTTAAAATTGATAAAATGATATAGATTAAATCAGATCATATTTTTCAGCTGCAGATTATTAGTAATACCAACATTAATAATAACAGTGATTTTTGACAATGTCATTTTAGTATGCATGGATGCATCATTCATTGTAAAACAAAACAAAACAAAACAAAACAAAACAA
>CAFUXE010000974.1:333279-376229 GCA_903364295.1 Serranus cabrilla
AAAGTACAGAAACAAGAAACTAAGAAAAGCAGTCAGTATCTGCCACACATCTCCTTCACATACAGTTGATCAGGTTGATGATTGTGGCCTGTGGAATGTTGGTCCACTCCTATTCAAAGGCTGTGCAAGGTTGCTGGATGTAGGGCGCCACAGGAATGAGCCCTAAAACAGCTACATTAACGCTTCAAACACCATAAAAATGCGTAAGCATCAGAAACGTGTGTTTGCCACAAAGCTTATTTTCTGCAAAGATCCAAAATCCAATGCAAAAATCCCATAGGCTAATTTCAATTGAGGAGGATGACAGACTGTTTAGGACCAACTGTAGTACATCAGCAGGTTAACTTGCTGGGTGTGGAGGTTACACGTGGTCTGCAGTTGTGAAGCCAGTTGGATGTACTGCCAAATTCTCTGAAACGACTTTGGCTTATGGAAATGAAAATTCAATTCACGGGCAACAGCTCTGGCGGACATTCCTGCAGCCACTTGCACGCTCCCTCCGACCTTGCAACTGTGTCATTGTACTGTGTGATTAAATTGCACCGTACATCTGTGAAATTCATAGTTCAGTGTTTAATAAATGTCTCTTTTAAAGACAAACTGCACATTTAAGAAAGGCTTTTATTGTGACAAGACTAAGGCACACCTGGTCAATAACCACGCTGTCTGATCAGCCTTCTGATATGCCCGTCTGTCAGGTGGATGATTATCTTGGCAAAGGAGAAATGCTCACTTAAGTGTTGCGTTATATTTTTGTACAGTGTATCTGTGATTTTAAATGAAGAAAATTATTTACATATTTTCAATGGCTGAATGGTGATAGTATTATTAATACTAAATACTATAATATTTTTTTTTTTTTAAGATATATTTTTGGCATTTGTGCTTTATTTGATAGTGCTAGAGTGAAAGGGGGAGACAGAGGGGAAGACATGCGGGAAAGGGTGCCGAGCCGGGATTCGAACCCGGCACCGCCCGCTAACGAGGCAAGCGCCACCACACCCCCCAATACTATAATATTTTTAATAAAACCATACCTAGACAGGTACAAAAGAAGTATATGCGATAAATAATATGCTTCTTTTTCTTGAGGTTATTGAGAAAATGTCTTTCTTTCTATTAATATATGTTGAGTAAAGGAGGAAAATTATTAACATTTTTAAGGGCTGAATGACGATTAAATACTATGATTTTTTTTGTGTACAGGTACAAAGAACAATTACTTTCAAACTAAAAGTAATACATACATAATATATGATATATGATATGTTAGTGAGAAGATTTTTTGTGTAAAATTATTTTTATACTTTGAAGGGCTAAATGACGAGTTAATCATAATTTTTAAAATATTTAATTTATATAATTTAAAATATAATTTATAATTTAAAAATATATATATATATATTTTTTTTATCTCCTGTTGTATCAAAAATATATCTTTTAAATGTTAAATGTTAGTAAAAACAAAAATAATTAAGTCTGGGATACATGTAAGAATTAAATAATTATTTCTATTATTATATTTACATGTTTTCCAATATCAGAATATCGATATTCTTTTATACAGGATTCTGATTATGACAGATACTGATTTTCTTTTTTGCAATTGAAAAAACAGATAAATTTGTTCAAAGCTGTCCAAGAAGTGTTTCCTTTGATGATTTTCTTTTTCAGGATTGTGCTTTGAACTATAAATAGTAAAAGTTCAGAGTGTCTGTGAGATGAAATGTGAAGATGAAAGAAAAAAGCAGCAGCAGGACGGACAGTGGGATTTCACAACATCACATTTTAAAGTCAAATTTCTTCATCATTTTTCTGCTGGTTTCATGTTTCCATTCATTCAACACAAGTGTGTGTGTGCGTGTGTGTGTGTGAGAGAGATCAGGTGTCAGGACAGCTGACGAGCTGAGCTGCTGCATTAAAACTACATGAGGAGGCTCAGAGATAAAAAACACTTTCATGATCCTATAAGAAAAAGAATTAACACGTTTGTGGTTTCTTGAGTAGGAAACCTTTATCTATTTAACTTAAAACTAAGCTAAATTCAGCAAATTTTGCAGTTTTAGTATACAAATATACAGTGTTTACAGCCAACATTTAAAACTTAGAGAAGGTTTGTTTCTGAGGCTCTGCAGCTGGTCACCCTCTGGTGTCCTACCAGACTGCTCTCCCTTCAAAAACATAAATATAGGTCATATGTAAAGACTGCAAAGTACGACCTATATTTATGTGCTCCACTAGGCCTCCACTGCCATCATGCTGATGTAGTAGTAGTGACTTCGTGAGGGAAGGAGGGAGGGAGGTGGACGGGTGAAACAAACAGCAGACTTTCATTCAATGCTGACAGACAGAGAGCCCACAGTACGGTTACAGTGCGGAGCTCTGAAAATCACAACTGTGTGCTCTAAAAGTGCTGTAGTGAATATTCCCAAGAGCACAGAGCCAACCAATGCGTTAGCTGAAGCCAGCCAGACAACAAGGTTGTCTTTACAAGGTTTGTCAAGACTTTACAATAGATCATTAACATGCAAATGCAGCCTGCTGGACAGGAATATAAATGACTTGAATTATGGGAGATCACCCGTTTTTCTAATCTGTCAAAATGACGAATGGCCTTCAGACTTTTCCGTCATTGTTAAAAATCTTGGTGAATGCATTAACTGGTTTGGAGTTAGTGGCAGCCTCTAGTGGCCGTAGTAATTATGAATGTTGCCGAGGTGGAGTATAAAGCAGGAAGTTGTAGTGCAAATGAGTGCAGAACGGACGGAAGGCCCCAGATCCGTGGCCAACATTACGCCCTCAGTAGAGCCGTACAAAACAATGGTGATGTTTGAATTCTGAATCAAATTAATGCAGCACAGCTTTTTCTTCTTCCTTATCTATTCAGACTGATCCAAGCTTGTATTTCTATACTGATGCAGATAAAGATTAGGTCACCTTAATATTGTTAGTAGAATTAGATTCCAGTGGTGGCTGTGATGTTTTCTGACTCCTGTGATCCAAACATTTGTTTTGTGTTGTGCAAAAGTCAACGTAAAAAAAAAAGATTAATAATTTTTTTTAAATAATTAAGCCGTCTCACTTTAATAAACATTAAAGGGCTCTATCTCAGAGACCTGTAGACTTGAAGCACAACTAAAAACAGTTTTTCTGGAGTTGTGGCTCCCTCTGCTGGACAAAAGAATGATTGCCAAGGAAAGGTTGTTGAATAAATGTAAGTTTCCGTCTTGCTCATCATATCATCAAACAATGTATGATATTTTTTCTAAGCGTACTGTTTCTTGTTTTATTTTATTTCTGCAGAAATAGAGAAAGATGAAGGTCTGCAGTTGTTGTAAATGAAACAAATAATCTTTCATTCAGGAGTAAAAGCAAGTCAGAAGTGGAGGAGATTTGGATCCTATTTGATATTTCGATGATATAAATCAGAAAACATGTTGTCAGGATGTTGTTAATAGAAAGAGCTGCTTGTTTTCTTGCAGTTTTAATTTTAAAATCTGACTCTGAAACTGTGAGCTTTGGCTTCACAAACATACAAACAGCAGATGCTCCGTCCCTGTAACATAAAGATCTGCAGAACAAGAGTTCACATGTGACGCAGCGCAGAGATCTGAGCGCTCCAAGGTCGTATTCCCGTCACGGGAATTTGCTCTGACTCTATGTTTGGTATTTGAGTGGCTTAAATCACTGGCAGGCAGCTGACAGCAGTATCTTCAGCAACAACACAAAATTCTTTCTAAATAACAAATAAGGAGTCTGAGCAGCAGGGACAACTAAAACTCTGGGACAAATAAATTCTGCAGAAGAGACGAGAGGAAACACACATTCCCCAGGAGGCTTTAAAATGCCTTGAGGCAAAAGAGGAACAAAACACAAACAACACAAATGACAACAAGGAGAAATGAGATGGAGAGAAACAAAGAGAAAATGTTCCCTGTGTTTGATTTACTGACAGAAGTGACAGCTGGGGAAAGTCTAAATGAACATAAAACACAGATTCTGCTGGATGGATGGAAACTTCAGTGCAAACACTGAAACCAAACACATTTTCATTTCATTTCTGAGCATCATATTTTTTTTCCAAAGGGGTCTCTTGACCTCTGACCTTAAGATATCTGAATGAAAATGGGCTGTATTGTTACCCACAAGTCCACTTTATGCTGATAACATGCAGTTTGGGGCATAAATAGCATTATTTTTTAGTTTCAGCACTGAAACTCTGGATCTGTTCACCTCTTAAGGCCTCTGAAGAAGTTAAAACGGTGTATAAAGATGAAAAATTCAAAGAGAGTGAAACTGTAATCTGTTCAACAGGAAGCTCATTATCATTCTCCAGAAGGGTGGAGCTAATGGACAGGACGTGCAGCCCCCAGACAGAATAAACAATACACCGCAGGACAGACACAACTACAGGATTGTAGCACACAGGTCCTAGTTTAAAATGTTTGCATCACCTAATGTGGTTTCTTTAATTCTGTAGAAGCACTTTTTTGTGATATAATGTGGTCTGAATTGGTTTCAATGGGTCATTTTTTTCCTTAAAAGTCTGAGAGTCTGGATTTTGAATACACACACACTAACCCTAACCCTAACTTATTATAGGAGCTCAGGTTACATTTCCACATTATCAAAAATAAAAAGCCCAAAAATGTCCCAAGTGATGCTGAAGAGCTAAAAGTGTGTTTTACTGTGTTTTCTAAACAAGAACACAGCTGAATGTTACTAGGAAATTTAGCTGAACAAAGAATCTTAGACAGGGACGAATGCATCTGATATGCTTTATCTATCTTTATATATCTCAACTCCAAAAGCTTGCAATTATTTTTTTAATGCTAAGGATAATTTTGCTGATATGTCAAGATAAAATGTTAACCGGTCCCATTTCTGGAGATATAGAAACAATTTATCATAAGAAAACTTCTTTAGTTATCTCGAGTCACAGTACCATTATGAAAAACATAAATGATTGTTTGGTTCGTTTCATAATTTACCTGCTGCTTAAATGATGAGGACTGATCTGATTGTTATTTCTAACAGGAAAAAAACATTTCTCAAATATCTGACAGATGAAATTAAATCTCTGAGTGTTGCAGAGCTTGATTAAATGCAGTCTGATGTGTTGATCAAATGTTTTTCAGCTTCAGTCAGTAACACAGTACAGTACGCCATCTATGCATGCTTGAACAGGGCTCCTGATCTCTGATAAACAAATAAAAAGAGAGACCAGCCTTTTGCTATCTCACAATAATGATTGATTATCTTGGTGTTTTGAGAAAACATAATAATGAACTTGACAGGGCCAGATAAGGGCATTAAAAATCAGCAAACATGGCTGTTCTTGGCTTTGTGACTTATGTAAACAAATCCAGCGCCGGAATATTTGTGGCGTTTCCTGTGTTGCATTTATTTTCCTCTGGAGAAACTCGGGCTTCATGAAGGCTTTAATGTTCAGTTTTTGTTCAAAGTGAGTTGTCTGTTGTGAGAGGTGTTTCTAATATTTTCATACGCATCACAAGGTGTGGCTGTGATTGGCTGTCAGGTGTGTGTGTGTGTAGTTACCTGCAGAGTTCCAGTGGAGTCCTCCAGGACTGGCAGCGAGCCGCCGCCGCTTCCTGATGCTGACGCCGCTGTGGGAGGTGGCGTCTCCTGCTGACAGCGCTCCGGCGGCGGGGGTGGAGGAGAGGATGGGGAGGAGGGGCGTGGCCAGAAAAGGCATCTCCTTTGCCAGAGCAGGGGTGAGGAAGGTAGAGTCCCTCTCTGAAGATCTGCAGCCAGAAGAGCAGGAAAAGTACATAAAATAAATCGTATTTTGTAGATTTCTGTATTTTTTGGTGATTGTTTGGCAAGTACTTGTGTTTTGTTGCGTGCTGAGAAACCCCCTTATTGTTAATATACTGTGGAAAGCCGTCCATCCTCTGAATGCTCCAGGTCTCTAGTTTGTGGTTGTAGTTTCATGAGGCATTTCTACACTGAGCTCAAGTTTCACTGACTAACATCATCACACATAAATAAAGGAAATAAGAGTCTCAGCTTTCCAGTTATACCCAATAGATGCAACTCACAGACTGTTAGGGACCTCAATACACATTGCTCTGCAGAAAGTGGGCACGTCTGTAAAGAGGAGACTCGTGGTCACCTATAGAACACATTTTCATTCAGATATCTGGACGTCAGTGGGCATTAAAACCAGCCTTTAACTAGCTAATTATTTCACCCGCATGGTCTCCTAGTTTCATATGATATCAATTCTGCAAGTCCACTTGAAAGAAAAAAGGGGCCATGGGGTTAAAGTGCTTTGGAAAAAAATGGAAATTTAAATATCTACAGCGCTGTGAGAACTGCAAACTGCATCTGCTGATGATACGATCAAAAGCTCCTGAACCGTGTAGAGACTGTGCAGCGCTGCTCTGAGGACCATTGTAATTAATTCAATAGTGAACCTGACACTGGGACTCAAGTGTAGAGTCCAACATGAAGCAGGTCTGGCTGCTACTGTACACATGGCATCTATTAACAGAGTTAATATCCAGATGTGGTCCTGTTACCTGTCCTCTGACACCACGTAGCTGCAGCTCCTCCATGACCCTCTAACCTGACGCCGTGTCTTTTTCTTCCTCCTCAACACAAAGTCCAACAGCTGAGTCCAGCTCAACATCTGAGACTGCTGCGCTTCACTGCATCACATCAGGGTTAAAAAATCAACATGCGTGTGCATGTCTCTGGACATCCCAGCACGTCTCTGCCGCAGAGTTCTTCACGGTTTGTTTTGTTTCAAAAGTATTTTAAAATGTTCTCAGGGTCCGAACAGGAAACAGAAAGAAGTGTGAGGTCCTCAGCTGAAGGAAAAGGTCCTCAAGTGTTCAGAGCCACACAGGGGTGTCACCGGACCTCACTGTGTGTGTGTGTTCTACAGATATCACAGTTTATCCAGTAGAAGCTGATCAGTCAGTCAGGAGCTCTTTTGTGTCATAGGAAAAGGAAACCTTGAACTAAACCCGGGAGGGAGAGACTGATGTTGCATTTGATTGCAGTAGGAAAAGCCAACATGCATGCAATTTGGATGCTTATTGTGCTTTTGTTGTTATTAGTGTGAACCAACGTTCTACCTGCAGAGCTCCATTTTTTAATGTTTTCTTCCCAAAACATGTCTATCCAGAATGTTTTGGAAGAAGCTCCATCATGGCTGGAGTTCTCATTTTTTTGTGCAATAAATCCCCATTTTCGTGTTTATGAATGAAATGAAATGATAAAAAACAAGACCATTAAGCTGCTGTCACAATACCCCTGCCATCCCACCAGGACTGACTGTAAGATCACCTTCTATTGTACGTTTGGGGCAGCTGTATTCAGTCGTCACATTGTCTTAAAGACTTTTATCATTGCTTTTTCAATAACCAACCAAACAGTCCTAACAGTTCTGTTGCTATACGTCCTCTACACCTCCCTCAGTCTTAATAAGCACACTTCCTTGTATTGGCAGTACGTTTCCCCCACATGTATAAACACTCTGCAGGCTTTCAGCTTATCTCTCCTGTCATGACTGCCATCACCATGGAGCCAGACAAATACTTTACGAGGAACATTGTTCCTGCTGGCTGCAGGAGGAGAAGGGGGACCAACAGGCCACTTTGTTTCAGTCTTCTGACTTCAACAGTGATAGATGGAAGACATCTGGTGGCCATCAGAACCATTATCTTCTCCTGGAAGTCTGTACAGAGCCCATTGCGCATGGCGATATTGGACTTAACTCAAACTACTTTTAAGTCCCGGTAAAGTGATTTTCTTTGGCTTTCAGGCTTCAGAACGCTTCAAATCAAGTGTTTGTCCGATTGTCTTCCAAAACACTCTCACGCACCTTTTTGATGTCACAATCATATGGTGAATATATTTAAATATTTGCGAACAAAATGCAGCAAGACTGATCGAAACTTGTAGGTTCCCGTCCTATCAGAGCTTGCCGTCTTTAACAACACGTGGGGATTACTTACAGAGATAAGGGTGTCTATTATTTAGAAAAACCTAATTGAAAAGGAATAGATACAGGGTTTTCCTCTGTTCTACCAAAGCAGCACCAACAACATCATTTCACTTTCATTTTGATGTGTATTAAAAATGGTTTCCCCTACCATTATATTAGCACCCAACAGCACCCAACAGCACCCTCCGCCCCTCCTTGACGGTAACTGTATTTTCTATAAACAGTAGTGCCACATCCCAAGACAAGTAATTTAAGCTTCCCTCCTATTGAACAGGTCTTTAAGTATGTCCTTTCTGTCTCTACATGGTCGTGCATCTATAATTCTCTCAGAGTTCCGCTTCGATTCACACACACAGTCCGGTGTGACTCACACCAGGGGGCCATGAGCGCGTGATGCAAAATACAAGATAATATTCCCTTATTAGTTCCACAACTTGGAAAATTAACCTCTGCACTAGTGAACACATGTGTAAGGTGGGGGGGGGTAGGTGCCACGGACTGCCCAAAATGTGACATTAATCAGTATTTCTGTATTGTATTTACCTGACTGATTTATTTTCCTGTAATTTATTTGATCGTTTTTTAATTACTTTTTTGTAATTTTTTAATGTTTTATTTATTCTTATTTTTTATATTTATTGTATATACTCATGTTTAAATGCATTGATATATGCATTTATTTATTTATTATTTTCCTCAAATGTTTTATATCTTCTATGTCATTTTATAATCAGGGTTTTGGACTTGTTCACCACACCATTTTTGGTATTGTAGTTCTAAATATAAAACACATTCAGAGGGTTACTGGTGGATTGTCACAGCAAACAGATTTAACTGAAGGATGTTTAACACAAGCAAACCCATCTCAAAATCTTCAGTTGACCACAGTCTTACCTGAGCAGTGTGTCCGTCGCTCCTGGTTCGCTGCAGGTGGAGCGACGGGAGTTGGAGGCCGGGGACGAGGAAGAGGAGGAGATCTGCTGGGAGTTGGAGGAATGGTTGGATGCATGTGAGGAAGAGGAAGTGGAGGAGGAGGATGAGGTGATGGTGGAGTCCAGAGGAGGCAGCAGCAGCGAGGATGGCATACAGAGCCATGTCTCCAGGCTGGAGAACTTAGAGTAGCTTAACATCTCCAGAACACTGCAGGAAGAGACACCACATTTGAATGTTTCATATCAAAAACTAAAAATATATCAACAGCAGAGTTTACAAATAGATAGGAGAACACATTAGGAGAAAATAAAAAGGACATATATATGACAAGAACACCAAAGGTTTTTTTTGCATATCTGACACACTGTGTGAGGCTGTTCCAGGGTGGAGAGACAATAAAGAGCAAAAATTCCAGCGCTTTTGGTTTTAGCCTCGACCTTTGACCCTCTGGTGTCACCTGCGTGATCAGATGACTTCTTGATGACATCATGCTGTAAAAACAAATCAAGTTCGAGCCCTGCTGTCAGCTTCCCTCTAACGTACTGGCTTGAAACATGCCAGTTTTATTTTGTTGATTGATAGGCCAAATATTAAAACCAGAGAAAAGGTCAAATGTATTTAGTATGAAAATACAGAACTAGATGTTCTCCTCATTTTACCTCTTATATGTTATATTTGTAACCCACATTTAAATTATTCACTGAGCATCATTTTCAAAATCAGGTTTTATGTTTTTTGTTTGTTTTATTTTGGTTCAAAATGTTTATCCAGTCAGTCAAAGTGATAAAATAATTTTCAGGTCATATAGGTGAGGTTGGTCTGAAAAACTGATAAACGTTTTTTAAATGGCAAAAACAAAAGTATTTAAAAGTGGACAAAACTCCAAAGGGCTACATCCCCATTCAGAGACATGAGGCTCCTATCAGAGGTCAAAGGTAATAACAGATCCTTAGGCTGCATTTACATGAGATCCGGTGCGTCAAATAACAATTCCTGTGATTTCCAGAAACGATGAAAGAAACCAAACAGGTGAGTTCAAGAAAAAGTTGAGTATTAAAAGTGAGTCACCTCTCCTCTCCCGCTCCCGGGATGTCATCTTTCTCATCCTCGTTTTGGAAGACGCAAGAAGTCCTGGAGTCTTGCGATGACAGCAAAACACAGGAATTATCAGAGTCCACAGACATCTTCAGCCATATCTGTAGAGGATCAGACAGGAGAGGGGGATGGGTTAAACGGGCTAAACATAACTATACAGTTTTACACAAACCTCATATTCCTGATAAGTGGATGCAATTTAGTAAATTAAGTATTGTTCAAAAGCACAATGAGGGGTCCTCATGCACATTCAGGTGTTATCAGTGGTCAGTTTAACTTGGAGTTCGTAGTTATTATTTATATTATTATTATACCTTTTAGTAGTTGGTAACCATTAGTAAGTTCTTAACGTTGGCTTGTTACCATAGTTAGTTAACTTTAGCTATAGTGGTTGGTTGGCTAACGTTTACTAGTTGGTATTAGGCAGGTTGTTGGGTAGATGGTGTCTCTAGTTTATTAGCAGTTAACAACAGTTATTTTTTAACAATACGCCTTATTGTAGGTAAGCTAGCCTATTAGTGGTCTGTAACTATTGGTTACCAGCCTGAGTTAACGTTAGCTTCTTATTTCGTTGGCTAGCACATCAGTAGTTGATGACCAATGTTTAGTTCATTAGCAGTTGGTAATGGTTAGTTAGTTCATTATAAAAAACAGTTTAACTGTGTGAGGTGTTAAGGAACAAAAATAACTGATCTTTTAAGTATTTATCAGTAATCTGATGGCAGTAACCGTAACAGACAACAAAGTATTTATCAGTAATCTGACAGCAGTAACTGTAACTGTAACGAATAATTAAGTGTTTGTCAGTAATCTGACGGCAGTAACTGTAACTGATGACTAGGTGTCGGTTCGGCGGGCGGAGGAGAGGTGGTGCTAATGTGCGGCCACACGTGGCTAATGTTTGGGCTCGTCAGTCATTAAAGGTGGAAACACGCCAGAAAAAAACAGTGAAAACACACAGAAACACAGTCTAACTCCCAGTTTCAACTCCTAACATGCAGAACTATTTTTATCCTCCGTGAGCTCTCTTTGTCTTTAAAACATTGCTGAGTCCCCAGTCAGCTGTCTGTCTGCCTCCCTGCCTGTCTGTCTGTCTCTAACAAACTTTACCGTCTCTGAGTCCTTCTTCTTCTGCAGAAACAATGTCGCTTCTTCCTTTTCTTCTTCGTCTGCTTCAGTTCCCGGAGCAGGAACATCTGCTCACACAGGGCTCCCGCCTGGTAACGTGTCTTTGTCCTGCCCCGTGTAAAACATCCCAAAATACAGCGAGCCAGGCCGAAGCAGCGGGCTCACATTTCACTGCGGTCCTCTCACCGCACTCACGCCCAGTCCCACATCTGGGAACGGCCCAGCTTCAATACTGTTCCGACCCACACTCTGCTCCAGTCAATTAACTGGGAACAGGCAGTGGGACGGTCCACAACAACAACACTCCCAGTTACTAAGTATAAGCAATGATATGTACTAAAGTTAAAGTACCATGGTAAAAGTACTTTAAAGTAACACAAACAGTTTAGTTTTTATTTAGTTTACTTTAGTTTAGTTTAGTTTAGTTTAGTTTGCTATTGGATGGAAGTATAGCTTCAGTTTTATGGGATTCACTGCACAAAAACAAAGAAACGGATAATTTCTTTAAAAATACGGATAATACACAGTTGATATCAGTATTTTTGTTTTTAATAATATCGCTGTAGAATAATTTGAGGTTTTTATGTTGTTGTTGTTTTTGTTTTGCAACTTTTTTTTACATAATTTTTTTAACCAAAAATTGTAATGCAATGTAATGTGTATTTTTTTTTATTCATTCATAATGTCCCGTTCCCGTTATATTAATTTACAGATTTTTTATGGCATTTGCACTTATTGTAGAAAAAAAGCCTTTAAAGTAATAAAGTACATTTCTGTAAAATAGCTTCTTCTTTCTTTTAGTGTGGATGAAAAGAAAGGCTTTGAAATTAAGGTGGAGAAAAGCAAAGAAAGGAGAGTGGAGAAAAGAAAGACAAAAAAGTAAAGGAAATGAAATAAAGGAGGAGAAACAAAGGAAAAGGTAAAAGAAAAAAAAGATAAGGAATGTGAAAGAAGGAAAGGAAAGAAGAGGAAATGAATGGAAAGGAGACAAAAACAACAGGAAAGGAAAGGAAAGGAAAGGAAAGGAAAGGAAAGGAAAGAAAGTGTAAAATAAAGGAAATAATTAGAAAAGAAATGAGAGGATTTGAAATTAAAAGAAAGAAAACAAAGGAAAAGCTATTGAAATGTAAAGAAAGAAAATGAAAGAACAGTAGGAAAGTGAAAAAGGAAGGAAAGGAAATAAAAAGAAAAAGAAAGTGGAGTTCAGAAATGGAAAGGAAAGGAAGAAAGAAAAACCAAATGAAAAGAAAGAAATGGTGAAGGGAAAAAGATGTGAAAGCACTGGAGATGAGATTTCTTTCTTTCCTTCTTTCCTTCTTTCTTTCTTTCTTTCTTTCTTTCTTTCTTTCTTTCTTTCTTTCTTTCTTTCTTTCTCTTTCTCTCTGTACTAGATGATAGTGACGAGTGTGTGATGTTTGGTGCTGAAAGCACAGTGAGGAAATAAGTGCAGACAGGAAGGAGGCTGTTTATGTTGTTCGAAGCTGCTGCTGTAATTATCTGCAGTTTGAATAAACATCCAGCAGAAATAATAACTCTGAGGATCTCATACTGTCCACAGGAACAACTCAGTCTCAAGTTCACAACTTGTTACAACCACAAGATAAGTTGTGGAGGAAGTATTCATATCCTGTATTTACCTAAAAGTACGCATACCACTTTAAAAATACTACTGTACAAGTAAAGTCCTGCATTTCAAATGTAACTTAGGCAAAAGTATGTAAGTATAATAAAAAGAAATGGCCGTCAGTGACAAACAGATTCAAATATGCCATGACATGTGTAACAGGGACAACATCTCTTTGAAAAACAAAATGCATGAATTAAGAGGCTTTGTTATTATTAATATTAATGTAATGAGAGACCGTTATTAACAAAAGATATGGAAGAAGCTTCCTGTTGTAATGACATCAAAAATGATTTATTGTTTTTGAAAACAAACGATGTCCTTCTTGGCATCACAGTTCTTAGTGTTTGCCCTATGTGTTTGAATGTAAACATTATTGTGATTATACAATGAGAGAGTCAGCTGATCATACAGAACAACATTAGCTCAATAATTAACTCCTGCGATGGATGAGTCAGCTTTGGAGCGCTACTTTGACAAATTCATTGCAAACGTGAGTAGAAGCAAATCTCATGTACAGAATCAGGGAGGTTAGAAAGAGGAGAGGTCACTTCTTTTTATTAGGCTATCTGAGGCTCTCCACTCCAAGCCCATTGGTTCCTTCTGGCATTCTTTCATGTAGTTCTTCAAAAAACAAAAAACAAATATATATTTCTGTATAAAAAAAAGTTCAGTAATTTCAGCTGGTCATTGTAGTTTTTATCCAGCCAACAGGGGGAAGTGGTGTATTTCGTTCTTTTTAGATTCATGGACAACATAGTTACTATAGGGTCAAACATTGTTGTTTAGGTTATGTTAGATTTATGAGATTTTCTGACAATAGAAAACTTAAGAATATCACCTGATTTATCCTTTAAGTTCAGATCTAAAGATGATGTAACTCACGCAGTAGTTTCTCGCTACAGGAATCCTCAAAGATGGCGGAGGAGGAGGAGGAGGAGGATGTGATCGATGAGTTCTGCAGGTTGCTGCCCGACGAGCTCCTGACTCTGGACCAGGACGACACATGTAAAATACCCCAACAAAACGCAGAGAGTGAGAGCAGAGCTGGGTCTGCAGAAAGCAGCACCCATCTGGACCACATATCCCAGAATCCCACAGCTCCGGTGGTATATCAACCACAAATGATCCCACAGATACAGTGAGTCACCTCCAGGTTTATTAAATGACATGACTTTCCTCATTAGACTTCATGGTAAAAATACACACCAAACAGGAAGCAAATATTCACCGTGGGTTACTTGTGTGAGGGGTCATTTGTGTTTATTGCCGATACTTGTGTGAGATACACCTTTGAAACAATCCTTCCTGCTGCTCTGTAGCTGCTGTGGAAGTCCAAACAGCGTCATGTCTGTATAAATATTCTGATCTGAGGAATTTCATTACCAGGAACTGTAAGTGTGACTGCTGGTACAGCACTAATACATCAGTATGAACCCAAACTTAGATGATTTCTTTGGGATTTAATGTCAATAAAATGATCAAAACGATGCTGAAATAACTACAACATGATGCTGATGATAAAAAAAGCCTGAATTCAAGCTTTGTCCGGTGTGTCTGCAAGACCATAAGAAAACTTATTTTCAAATGATGGTTTTCTGAATGGAGCTTGGTTCATAAGAGGGATGCTGTTCAGGAGAACGTCAATTCTGATACATTTCATCAACTTTGTATTTAATAGCAGTATGTGAAAATTTCCCTTTGCGTTTGGTGTGAACACAGCATAACCATATACTGTGGCTTTATCATACCCTCTCATTGTGTAGTCCTTAGTGCTGCATTCATGCGCTGTTGGAAAAGTCCATGTCCATTGTATGTCTGTGTGCAGTAACATCGTTTCGACAGTGAACCTTGGCTGCCGTCTGGACCTGCACTTCATTGCTCGCAATGCTTGGAACGTAGAGTACAAACCACAGGTACAGACACCCGGAGACAGGACACAGATAAACATATGGATTCTACTTAAAGCAACTATAAGGAACTTTGTTTTGTGTTGCGTTTGCAGCCTTTGTGCGATAGCATTTCAATGAGCACCAGACTCCTATTAGAAAACTTCACATTTTTACTGAAGCAGGGTTTGACAGTCTTCTGCTTTGATGAGTTCCAAACCATTAAGTATATTTTTGCCGTGGAAGAAAATATGGCTTTTGTGCGAAGCTTGATCATTTGACACTTTAGATCAAAGTTTAACAAATATGTCAATAGCTAGTGGCTGGATTGTTCATTTGCATTTGAGTTGAGTCAGATGATATCTTGATCATGGATCAAGATATCCTAGAAAGGTTCTGTCCAGGAACAGATGGGAGTTCTGAAAAGGTTATATACTTTAAATGCATCATGCAGTCCAAACTGAGGCCGCATGTGTTTCCTTCTGTTGTCTTTCAGTCCTTCATGGCGCTCATCATGAGGATCCGCAAGCCTCCAATCACAGCTATGGTCTATCAAACTGGAAATATTGTCTTTGCAGGAGCTAAGAGGTCTGTCTGTCTGTCTGTCTGTCTGTGTGTTCAGTACAGTGTATGACTCCCTCTCCTCTTTGTCTTTGTGAAGTGAGGAGCAGTCACGGGTGGGGGGCAGGAATTGTGCCCGTAAATTGCAGAAGCTTGGTTTCCCAGTTCGCTTCCTCAACTTTAAGATCCGAAACTTGCATGCCAGTTGCAAGACCTTCCCCATCCATCTGGAGCAGCTGGCCCGCCATCAGCACTGCAGGTCAGGAGACACTGCATCACAGTCTTCAGTCTGAGTGTACCCAGTCCTGTGGATGTTAATTAGATGTTACTTGTTCACCTCGATCCAGCAAAAGTTCAAATGAAAAACAAACAATCTCATAATGTTTAACCAATTTAATAAAGAGTCCCAGGGCTCAAGTAAAGTAGGACAAAGCTCAAACCCAACAACCACATTACTGCTACTTTCCCACAGCATGGTACGGCACAGTTCTACTCTGACTCTGTGCTCTCTTTTTTGGTTTTCCACTGGCAAAAGTGTGTGAATAGCACCTGGAACCTGGTACTTGTTATTGGTACCACCTCAGTCAAGGTTTCAAGCAAACTGTCATGTGAAATGACCACGTTTTTTTAAACACCGAATTACATGCTGGTGGCACGTAATGTGTGGAAAATATGTGAATCCGTGGAAAATTCTAAAAATAGCATACATGTCATTATACATACATGGAAGATTTGCAGTTGTAAAAAAGGCTGCAGTTTCTGTTGCTAGGTTTAGGGCAGAAAACGTCCTGCTATGGCATTATAAAATATAATAAAAGGAAATAAATGTACTGGAAATGTGGGAAGTGAAGCCACAGAAGATATTTAAGTTATGCAAAAGAACATAATTCACAAACCGTGAGCTCTGTGACACAAGTAAGTTACGTTAATAGTCATTTTCTTTTATTTATTTATTTATTTCTGCTGCATGTACATCCTCTGGCCAACAGAGGGCGCTGTGGGGTGAAGTCTGCCATCTCTGATTGCCTTGTTTCAGAATTTGGTTAAACTGATTAAGCTGTTGTTGTGTTCATTCCAGTCTAAAAAACTTGAGCTGTAATCATGCAGTGTATTTTATTCTCCTGCGAACAACATGACTGATTCTGAGTCAGGTCATGTGTTTTTAACTCTCTACAGTTATGAACCGGAGCTGTGTCCAAGCCTGTTTTACAGAGGTGTCTCCGGTGTCTCTGCTCTCATCTCTGCAAATGGGAAGCTTACTTTTACCGGTAAGTTATCTATGTTTGTGTCCACACATTCTAGTTTATTGATCATGTGATGATAAATATACCGCAGAATGAAGCTGAGTCTGAGTTTGAGGACATTTAAACGCTGTTAAGGGGGAAACATTGTGTCCAGATCATGTTTTAGTTGACTGACACAGAAATGTGAGGCAATTATTTGTATGGTAAAGAGGAGAGACCTGGGCTCTCATTGTGATTATATATCCTGTGTCACCATCTAGTGGTTGAATTAAATATGGCACTTTTTTAAATTTTAATTATTTTTTAATTTTTTAGTTTTAATTAAATGGAAACATGCTTAGTGGTCAGGCTATTACTATTACTATGAACTAAATTTGTGATATTCAGATGTCTAAGTGACCTCAATGATTTCTGTTGGGTAAGATGGGATAAAAATTTACCTAATTGCCCAATTATGAGATTCCGTCTTCATTAAAGCCCCACCAAAACCTCTCTAACGATGTTTTGCTTCACTGTAGTGTTTGGTGATGCTTAGATATTATGCTATAGTTTAATAGAGGTTTAGGGCTGAAACTGCATCATTGCATAGGGGATATTCCTTCTAAAAATATTAAAAATCTCTCTCAGGCTCAGCAACATATATTCTGATGGCTACACCTCTGCAGAAATCTCATAAATGTTAGCTCTACAATGTTGTTCACATAGGTTCTAGGGTCCTTTAAGTCAATTTACTGATCGATTGAGAAGTCCTAATCCTTAAAGTGGTTTTAGTGATTAATGGGAAGGTTCTTCCTTGAAGTCATAATTGAGAGGTTCTAGAGTCAATGTGGAGGTTTTAAGATCAGTTACATATTTCTAGTAGTCAATGGGGAGGTTCTAGAATCTTAAAAAAGTCATTTAAGTGATCAGTCGGGATATTCTAGGGCAGCAGTTCTCAACTGGTCTGGCTCTGGGACCCACCATCACCCCATCATGACAAGACGAGACCTAAAACGAGGAAAATGTATTTAATGAAAAGATGGAGCAGATTAAGAGGAAATTGTTCCCTATTACACTAAAATGGCGGCATTTTAATTAAAAAACAAAAGGTGCATCTTAGATAACACAACATCCCTTGTTTTAACAGACTCAACAGCTTTCATGCACAAACATTAAATAAAAAAGTCCAACTAGTGAGAAGTCGTTTCAAAAAGACCCAAACTTCAGTTAGCAGATGAAAACAAACGGAGTGAATAGACAGCATGAAAAAAATCCCCTTCAAAATAAAACCACAGGATTTTTTTGCCCAGGCAAAGGGCCCACGACCCACTGAAAACGGTTTCGCGACCCACTTTTGGGTCCCGACCCACCAGTTGAGAATCACTGTTCTAGGTTACTTTAAGTGGTTTTAATGGGTAATGGGGACGGTCTGGGATCCTTCAGGTAGTTTTAGTTCTGAGGTCCTTTTAGAGGTGCTATTGTCCTTTATGTGGTTCTTGTTGTTGTTCTCGTGGTATGAATAGTCACTGATTAAGCTGTGAAATAGTGTTTATGAAGAAAGTGTACATTTTGAAGTCTTGTATCAAATTCCAGGAGCTAAAAAGAAAGCTGACATCTACAAAGAGCTTGATGTCATCGTTCCAATCCTGAGCTGCTACAGGAGGCCGTGAGTGAGCTCAGACAGGAGCGTCGGCTCACTCTAAATCTAATGCTAACAAATAAACCGTTTCATTTTTGAGTCAGTGTTGTACAAGGAGTAAACATCCAACACGCTCCATCTTTGAGCTGAGAACTCCAAGTGAGCACTTTGGTGTTGTTTTAAAGGTAGATTATATTTTTTTTTTTTTACATCAAATGTTTTTTACATTGAAAAATAACATTTTCAGGATAAATATTTCAATCATGAAATCACTGAGAAATTTGCCGGTTGAAATTGATGAGAAATACACAACAAACAAACATGTTTAAAATAAATGAAAGTTTTGAGGTTCTTGTGGCAAATTTAAATAAATAGGGTTCGTGTTCAACAGCCAATTATATGAGAAACATCCATTTTACTTTAATTCATCAAGGGTTGTTTGGTTTTTTGTTCATTGTGGAGACATGGTTCTTACCTGATGCTTCCAGGTGTTGACTGACATATAGGTGGACTGTAGGGTTTAGAGAAGAGAACAGGTGGTTACTTATTAGTTGATTGTCATATACTTAATAAATTAAGTTACAATGAAAACTCTGCCAGGGTTGGACAGTCACACCCTTGTAAATTTGAACAGATTGCGCAAAGTCTTATTATTCAAATACCAGTTGCAGTTCCCTTCACCACCACTAGATGTCAGGATGGTTTCAGGTTGGCTTGTGTAAAATTCAACTTTTTAAACAAGGGTTAAAGCTGCGGTCTAAACTGACAAGTCTAATTTTTGAGAATTGTAAGAAGAGATTTAAAGCAAGGAGTTAACTGTTCAAATCTCAAGGTTCAATGATTCTTATGCGATCATATGCACAACAATGACAAGAAACGAAGAAAAAAAATCCTCTAAAGTGTCATTTCAGTTGGTGCATAGTCATTAACAAATGTGTGAAATGTGGATCTAAAAAGTTAACATTAACTCTTCTGAGAATTTCAGTCCCTCAGATCCCTGTGTGACGTGCTAACAGCAGCAGTTAGTGCCATCTGCTGCACACACGTCAGGAAACATCTGGGTGACGCTTCACTTGTTAAACAGGTCAGTTTGTACCTAATGATTCAGGGAAACAGGCAGGTAATGAACCCAACTCGAGTTTCTTTGAGTTTTTAAATAATGGTCGGACAGAAAATAGAATTGTGAGGTGAAAGACGTCACCACGGATTTGAAGAAACTTGTTATTAATTACTTAAACAATTAGCTGATTCACTGAAAATTGATAGTGAAAATAACATTTAATGGCAGACGTTTGTGAAAACACCTTCCTTATTTGTACATCAAGACAGAGCTAAAACAGAATAGGTCGTTTGTCCGTTCCACCCAAAATGACCCAAAGGAGCGTTTCAATACATTTAGGCTCCTAAACCACTGATATAGCCACTAGAGGGTAAGGGAAGACAGTCTCAAACGTTAACATGGGTTGTTCGCAACAATCTTTGAACCCATCTGGTCCTGAAGCTCCTGGGGCAACGGCTTATATAGGTGAGGTTCAGGTGTTGCATGATGCCCTTTTTAACCCTCTTTTAACAGTTCTATTAGCAACTTGAAACACACACATGTTGGAGTTGAGAGTTGGAGATGACAGATGGCTAATCTTTGATATCTAAATCAATAAAAGCTCAATAAAAAAGCTCATAAAAACACGAAATGATACTAAATAGCCGATTGATTGCCAGTGAGCCTGTTTACCTAACAAAGGGACCAGAACAAGCCAATACCAAACCTTGTCCCGCTGGCTACAGATTCTGCATTTGTGTATCCCACAAAATAATGATCGCTGTTTTAACGTTAAGCTTAAAATAACTTCTTATTTCCACAGATACTGGACGCAGTTGTGTCCGGAGTCCTACTCAATGGTCGCATCTCTCGTGTGACATCAACTTAGTTTTAGCAGCCATGTGGCAGAGCTCTGTTCCTGAGAATTTTAAACATAAAAGGAGATATTTCAGACCGACTAAACTAAAGACCATATTTCAGCAGTGAGAGTGTTTTCTGTGACCTGCTGACCTCTGAACTAGGAGCCCTTCCTGTCTGCTCTCCAGGGCTGCAGCCGCTGTGTTGACACTGAGCAGCAGGAAGTGAGGTAATCCCGAGGCTGACATGATGAGTCCTACATAAAAATGGTGAGTTATGGGAACGCTTCCTCTGCTGGTGAAACCTGGAGCTCCCTCTTTCTCTGACTCTCCTGCCTCCATGTTTTTAGTTATTCTGTCACTCAGTTTCTTCACACAATTTTCAGCCTGTTTATCAAGTTTTTAAAAATGTTATTTAACACAAGTGCCTTAGTGACCCCTCACGGAGCACCTGTGACCTGCTCTCCTTTTTATTTATCTGTTTTAGTTCTTCACATCCTGTCGCTCTGTCTCTCTATTTGGCTCGTCTCTCTGTCTCTCTAATAACATCCTCTGTTTCCTCTGGTCCTAATAATACCAAATGATAATCATGCTGACAGTAACACATCCTGTATTCCTCCATCACATCCCCTGCACTCTTCTCTCTCTCTGCTGCTGTCTCTGAGCTGCACTTTTTTTTTTAATTTCAGTGTTTTTAACTTTTAAACAGGAAGTTAGTCTGGTGATATTCATTATTTTCCATTTTGTCATCAAATCTTATTGTACAGACAGAGAAAATGTATATATCTACCAACCTTCATCACCATGAAAACACCGCTGAAAATAGTTCCCCAAAAAAGTAACTATTAGCTCCTATTTGTTTGTGTCTATTTGTGGGAGAAAATCCTGAATACCAGGAGTGGATGTTGTGATGTTGTGGATGTTTTGCCAAGCTGTCAATTGGCTCTTTATGACCTCCTCTTTCTTCGCCAGTTCCAGGTTCTCGTCCTCCAACTGTTGTACTTTGACTTCCCAGCTTTGTTGTCTCTCCACCAGGTCTTATCTGAGCTTGTCCTCCTGTTTTACCCTCTCATCCTCCACAATCGTATCTCCAGCCTTTGGGAGTTTTGCTGCTCTGTTGATTCATGGACAGGTCCTTTCTGAAGTTGTCAGCCAGTTCCTTCTTGTCTTCTTCCAGTTGCTTGACTTTTGATTCCACTACTCTTACTTTCATCTCAGACAGTTGGACTTTTTTCTGGACTGGCTCCTTCTTGTCGTCTTCCAGCTGCTTGACTTTTTTCTCCATGAGTTTGATTTTCATCTCCATCAGCTGGATTTTTGTCTCACAGCTGTCTTCTTTCTGGGACATGTCCTTACGGAGCCTCTCCCTTGGAATAGTGCATTTTTCTTGCCAAGCTCTGTCGTCCTTTAGGAGTTCGGCCTCTTCCTTCTCCAGCAGGTTTGTGGTCTCAAATCTGAGGTCTCTGATGGAGGTCCCTCTCCACCATCTGGCTCACCTTCTTCTTGTACTCAGCGAGCAACTGAGTGATTCTGGTTCTGGAGTATCACCTGCTGAGACTTGTTGTTTCTTAGTCTCATGCTGTGCCACCATCCTGGCACAACTCCTGACTGAGCAGGCATTGGCCAGCCTCCATTTTCTCCTGCTGGAGTTGGAGACATCTCTTGAGGTGGGAAATATCTGCTTCTTGCGTTGAGACATTCTTGTCACCTCTTTCCTGTTGAGCATTGTACGCCTTCCAGACGCTCGCTCAGTTCTTTATTCTGTCCTTAGCGTGTGTCAACTCCTTGCAAAAGCTGCTGCTTCGGACTGTTCATTTCAGGTCCATGTCCGCCATGGTGTTAGCCTCCTTCTTCAACTCAGCGATCTGCATGTTAGCACGTTCAAGAGAAGTTGGAAAGTCACAGGTAAAAGGTGGTGGATGACTGAGAGGACCAATTACGGATCTTACTCTCACGCCCTGGTTCTTTTGTCTTTCCATGGTACTTCCTTAAGTAGACTTGAGGTATGTGTAGAAGACAGCAGTTTTTCTGTTGAAGATTATAAAAATAATTAATTCTGTGAGCTGCATCTACATCTTCGTCCTGTCTGACTAAAATGACCCACTACCGCCCCTGAAGGTACAAGTGGTATTACAGGGCAGGATGGACTGAGGCTAACTGGTTAGCATGCTAATATCAGTAAGTATCTCTGCAACTAGATGCTTGCTAGATGCTTCTTCACGCTTTGTTGATGTTCGTTTATTTCTTAGAAAGTTTTAAATGAAAAATCAGACAGTTTGTACCTTTCGACAACAGTTTTGGGCTGTAGAGCACTGAAACCTCTCACTGCTGTGACTCCACACTTTTTGTTTGTAAGCTTGTGAAGCTACAAAAAAAAAAAAAAAAATGCAAAGTCAACTTTTCCACTTTGGTCCGAGCCAAAGACAATGTGCAGCATGTTGGATTACAGAGCTGTGGAGTGACACACCTGTGTTCACAGGAAGGAACAGAAAGGAAAAGCACAAACACGGCTGTGTGCGCTCCAATAGCCGCTAACCTCTGTTACCATCTGTCTGTGAAGAGGAAGCAGGGGAGGAAGTCTCCAGAGAGCTGGATCCAAAGCAAATAACTCACATCATCCCTAACCCAGAAATGGATCCTGGAAGGAAGTGATTTAGCACTCGTCATGTGTCCCTGTGCGGCCGTCTGGCAGGCAGAGGAGGAAAATCGATCTCCATGAACTCATTAAACATCTCATTTAGCTCTGATTGCTTCAGAGACAAACACTTGAGAAAATCATTACACATCGTGCAGGGAAATAATATCACATGAAGACAGAAGTCAAGTTGCAACAGACAGTGTGAATATAAATGAGATCAGCTAACAGGGTAAACATTACGAGTTATGAAATAACTCACTTCATATATATTTGTACACATGAGTAGCTGCTGGGTTTCTCAGACTCTCACCAGGTCAAAGCCCTGCTGCAGTGACCCCCTGATCTGGATCAAAAGACTCACGGGGGCCCTGTTGACCCTCCCTGACCCCCGAGGATCATCTGCAAAAGCAAAAGTCCAGATGTGCCCAGCTGGACTCAGGAGTGAACATTTAAGAGCATAAATGTCATATCTTTGTATTTGTTTTCAGCTGAGGTCAGCTGTGTCTGTTTAAAAAAAATCTTGCTGGAACAGAAACTTCAGATCCAGAGAAGTTTCTCTGGTTTTTCACTAAGTCTGCTCTCTGGTCTGGAGAAAAACTTTTGTTTGAAGTCAGCAAAAGCACGCTGACAAAAGTGGGGCTGTAACTTCCCTTTATGCTATCTGGGCTGCACCTGCACCAAGAGCCGGCTGGGGGTCTGCAGGGAGAGGAAGTCAGAGCAGAGACACAGGAGAAGAAGGTCAGCTGTCAACCAGAACCAGAACCACCTGCAGCTAAATGATCATATGATGCATCAACAGCTTTTAGGAATCGTCATCTTTGATTAGTTGCGTCTATGTTATGATGCACTGCTTCATACATGTAAGTTAACTCCAGTGTCTCTCCAAGAAAAAGAAATTAAGAAATAGAATTCTGTGTCGCCCTTTTGTCAGTGTAAATAGACCGTTACAACAACCCTGAAAGAATTTAATATATATGGAAATTACTGGGTGGAACAATGACAAAATATAAAGAGCTTTGAAAAGGAGTGGAAGATCTCTTGTGGCTGTACAAAGCTCAAATGTAACGTTACGCCCAAACACACACACACACACACAAAAGAAAACTTCCAGCTGAGTTATAAAAATATGTGTTGGTCGGTTCCTCTGCAGCCTACAGTATGTTTGAAAAGATAATTGTCTCTGAAGAATGATATTTAAATGCAGCTTTAAATGGAGGAAGCTGTCGTAGCTTATTAGATTTGTTTCAACATCCTGTTTATTAAAATATAAACTTTACAGACACCAAGACATCACAATAATAGATCCAGTATTGGTGCTGGATGTCCTGGTGAACTGAACAATTATATGCTAAAACAATCATGTTGAAATACAAAAGCTCCAGCTCCTCTGCAGTGTTTGTGAAAGCAGAGCATCAGTTCACATTAAAAGTAGAACTTTTCATATCAACATGTTTTTTTCTCCCAGAATCCTCCTGCTGCCCCCAATGGGACGTCTCCACCCTCCGACCTGCACACTGTAACATCTGGGAAGATTTGGCTGAGTGAAACAGCTGACGTTTATTTATCAGCCTGATCCCTGTTGTCCTCTAAAACCTTCCACAGAGCTCCGCTCTCACGTCCGCGGTGGTCCCAGTGTAGAGCTCCTGCAGAAATATGAAGCGAGCCACTCAGAAAACTAACAAAAAGCTCCTCTAAAGGGCTGCAACTAACAGCTGTTTTGATAAGTGATTAATGTTATGGTTATTATATTAAGAAAAAAGTTATATATTATTAGTTGCAGGATTTTATAAGAACATGTGCCTATTCTTGTATGATTCTCTTTTAAACAATTACACTAAATAAAGGCTGTTGTTAAAAAAGAAAGGCAAGGCCACTTAAAAAACAAGATATTTTAAAGCTAACACTGAATACAGCTAAGGTTAGTTAAAAGGCATTTTTATGTTATTTTAATGCCACAAAACTGAGGAAAAAACAAACAGCTAGTGTGTTTCTTTTTTTGCGTTTCTTTTTTTGAAAAAAACAAACAGCTAGTGTGTTTCTTTTTTTGCGTTTCTTTTTTTGAAAAAAACAAACAGATAGTGTGTTTCTTTTTTGCGTTTCTTTTTTTAATCTAAACTCACCTGTAATAGTGCTTTTGTCCATCAAAACAGATGGAAACCTTTAAAGGACAGCCAATTTAGCTAACGCTATTAGGCGCACCTCAGCGCGTTATAACATTAATATACTCATTAGTTTGGTGGCTGCATTAACTACTTGTTGTAGCACGTCCTTTAAGCTGGGTCAGTATACTGGGGCTCTACAGGAATGCTTCATTGCATGGATTGAAAAAAATATGTGTGGCAGAAAAAAAAGGCTGTATTCCTGTAACCGAGTATAAATCTGTGAAATTGTATAACTTTCAATGTTACATCAGTTTTTTTTTAGAAGTTTTTGGAAGAGCAACAAGCGTGGCTACAGATTATATAACATGACGTTTTTGTAAAAGCTTACATATTATACCTTTCATTTCTTCTGTTAACAATTCCACAGGCTGAGCCCAATACTAAAATACATGTTTCTTAAATCTACACAAGGACCACGAGGAGCCTCTGTAAAGGTATACCATGAAGTAAAGTTTAAAAAAAGAAAGCATATTCTGAGAGAAAGGGTAAATTAAGTTTTCCTTCTCTATCAAAAACAATCATTCTTTCTTTAGGGGGTTTGGCATCAGTCAGTGAGTGTTTCAGGTAAATGTGAGGTTATTTAAAGGAACAGGAGTGTGTGTTGGTGGCAGCTGAAGGGAGGAAAGAGTTAAAACTTTTCTTGTTAGTCCAGTAGGAGGTGGTATGAAGGGAGGAGGAGAGGAGGGGAGGTGTGGGGGAGGGCAGTCCCCCAGTTTTTTTCTATTGATAGCCATATTCCCCCCATTTATTCCTGCAGTCAGGACGATGCAGAGAGACGAGGCGACCTGTGGAGCCTCCGCACCGTAGGAACGTATGACAAACTGAGGGAATGGAGAGCTGCTCACCTCAACAGTAAGAGATTTTATTTTCTTCATTTTACAGCATCAACCTGCACTAATCAGACCTGTGTGTGTCTGCCGTCTGCCGATGGCTGATCTCAGAGCAGGGAGCTGAGGCTTTACTCAAAAGAGCTGATTTTTTATACTTAACAGAACACAATTAAACCTCAAATGTTATAAATGCTTGTTAGTCTGTTCTTGCATTAATTAATTACTCAATTTTGTTTAGATCTGTTTGCAAATATAGCAGCTTTAAGGCAATTCAAGGTATTAAATGAAAAGATTTAAAGGTGTTTTAATGAACGTGAGGTGACAAGGTACCGGAGGGACTGAGATTTACTTTTTTTAAGACCTTAATTGCAGTTTTTATCATTAATGCACAGAATTATCTTCATTCAACATAAATTACAATAGATTTTCAAGTCTGTGAATGTTCAGAAAAGATTTGTAGATGGATAAAAATTGTCCAAATAAAAAATGCTCACATTATATGAATGGCAATTTACCAAAATGCTGTATAAAGAGCTGCTAATTATAAACATCAGAGTACAGAAGGAAAGCAGAAAAAATTGCATGACATTAAATTTACACACCCAAATATTTTCCGTGCTTTTGCAGCTCAAAACACAGTCACGATGCATATACATGCAGCTGTTTTCTAAAACTGCAAGTCTTTTCTGCACATTCACAAACATGCATGGTTTTTTTCTCTGTATTTCTGCCAATGATCAGGCTTTAAAACAAAATAATTTTTGACATGAGCTAATACATGATGAGTCATTGTTACGAAAATCTGTCGTCTCAATCATCTCATACTGCAATTTATCCTTCATATACAATCTCAATTAAATGTCTGAATTTCTTTTCTTTTCCCCATAATTAGCAAAATCAGGCAACTTAATTTAGTGTTTACGCTTTATGTAATCACTAATCTGCAGACTGAGGAGAAGGAGCAGTTTGAATTTAGTTGTTACCAGAAAGTGACTCACTTCAACCTAACATTTCATTGCTTTTTAAGGTATAAAGTTTGCTTTCTTTCCTCCTCTTGTGCAGTCAGCACAAACTCATCCAGAGAAATCAGGATGGCTCCAATCAGAGAGAGTCTTTGATTATTTTACGTAAAAAATATTTTTTGTCTTTCAAAGTACCCGAAATGTTTTTCAGAATGCATATTTGTCATGTTTATATCAGTTTGTTCTTGGCAAATCTCTCACACTACTGGACCAATCAGCCGAATACTTTTTGTGCACATTTAAGTCATACAGTAAAAGAAACTTGTAGCATTTAGCCTAGCTAAAAACAAGCCTTTCCTTGTGTGTTGCAGGATACATTTCAGCCTTTGTAGTGTCACATAAACTGACGTTTGAAAAAAAAGAAGGTTGGAGTCATGTTGATGATTATCATACCATATCATATCATACCTGATATGTTGTGATACATTAAATTTAGGTGTGTTATGAGTTGAATAAACCTCAGGTTTTGTTATCTTCCCCGCCATCTTGATTGTAAAGAATCTGTGAGGGACAATTAAGTGAGATTTGACTCACCTGGTGGAGATCTGCACTCTACTGAGTGCATTTTTTTTGTTTTAAAACATCAATGATTCATTGGTTTTAATAATGATAAGCTGTTTAATCATAAATGAAGAGAAATTGACAAACGTTCTTTGGGTTTAATGTTCCCTCACTTCCCCCTTCACTTTCACACTAATGTCACATTTATAATTAGTACTGTCACTAGAGGGTGCCACCAACAACACACTTTGTTATATAGCCCATTGACCTACTCAACCTACTGAAGGTGGAGCAGGCCACTTCTCCCTCATACTGATGGGATGGTAACAGTTAATAAACACCTATTCAATGGTTTGGTTCCAACCAAACTGGCTGGGACATTTGTAGGACAAAGCATGAAAGTTGTGCAAAACATTTTGTTAAATACCATATGAACATATAGGAATATGTTGTCCAGTAGCTTAAACTGTAATTTATCACCTTTTAATTACAGTAAATTAGCCAGTTAATAATCTGTTCACTGAAGTCAACACAAGAGACAGAATCCTTCACGTTGCTTTTATTTCCTGTTTTCAGGTAGCTGTTCTGTGATTGGCTGATAACTGACATCAAGATGGCTCACCTCTTCCTTGCCAGTAAGATCGCCATGCCGGACGACCTCCACAGCAAAGGCGGCCCCAGGATCCCCAGGAGCGCCCTGAGGATGCCGTCATCCATCTCTGCCGAGAAGCTGAGCCGGGAAAAGGCCAGGAAGGACCGCAGCGTCGTTGTGACAACACACGTCCCGCACATCAATGAAGTGCAGTTGACGGCGGCCACTGGCGGCGCCGAGATGTCCTGCTACCGCTGCACCGTGCCATTCGGCGTGGTCGTCCTCATTGCGGGCATCGTGGTCACAGTGGTGGCGTACACTTTCAACTCTCACGGGTCCACCATCTCGGTGCTGGGGCTGGTGCTGCTGTCTGCTGGACTGGGCTTGCTGGGATCCAGTGCCGTCTGCTGGAGGGTTCGACTGGGGAAGAAGAAGGACAAACGGAGGGAGAGCCAGACCGCCCTCATGGCAAGCCAGGGGTACTGTGTGGCCTGAGTGGCGTCCGGTTAACCTTTGGATTTAGTAAAGCTGGTGGTTAAGATAGTTAACTGCAGGGAGACGGTGAACCTGAATGCATCAGTAACAATCCAACGTTCAACTGGGGACATGAACTGGTGTACTTTGCATATTGTTACGAGATGGAGCTTTTACTTGCTGCAGGCGGTGACATCTCTTTAAGGGTGAAGTGATGGTCCGAGTGGAGTATATGGAACATACTGGGAACTTATGGAAACTTTAGACTCCGAACTGGAAGTGCTGGATGGTGGACAAACTGGGACTCAATGAATGGACGAATCCAAAAACAGATTATTTGATAAATAAAATTGCTTAGTTCATCAATGATGTACAGTATCTCTCACTAAAAGCTGCTAATAAGCTATAAAAGACATTTAACAAGGTACTCTTTTGTTGATGTTTCCGTTTCTTCATCTCTGATAAACTCTGATTGTGATCTCAGTGTTCATTTGTTATTCAGTTCTTTGACAAAAAATATTGGATTTAACCATTTGTTTCTCTATCTGCAAACATTTATTTTTCGGGTGTACAGAAATATTAAATGTTAGGCACTAAGATCCCAAGAATACCTTTGAAGATGCAAGTTTAAATACCCCTTTGTGACCAATGTTTCTACAGTCTAGATAGCCACGCCATTAAGTCACTATATATGTCTCCACTTTCCCAGAATGCTCACGCCAACTTGGTGGACTACATCATCTGTCTACAAATGTTGCTCCTTGCCATGGACTACTGCTTTGATTTCGCGTCAATAGTGAAGCTTCAAAAAAATGGTGGTCACAACGATTTGGTAGTCTTGTTGGTCACAATAATCCCATAAAAGGGTTGCGGTTGAAACCAGCAAAGAGTTGATACCACTCTGGAACCAGTTTTCCTGGCAAAGAGCTGGTTCAGGGGCCAATTCCAAGATTAGGCTTCGGCCCTGAACCGACCCTCAAACTGTTTTAAAAGGGGTATTATTGACAAACTAGAAGGAGAGCACAGACCTCCGCCAAGACCTTGCCCCATCTCGCCATCTTAATCCACATGGGGACTTGGATCCACTTCAACATTTAATTGGGTTCGTCCTTTACCCATGCTGCACCCTTTGACCAAGTTTAATAAAAATCAGTCCTGTAGTGTTTTTTTTGTTATCCTTCTGAAACCGAAACCAAAGAGTAACACTGTGAACACTGAGTCAATGAATGGGGTTAATCTCTGATATGCATGCTACTTTGTATGTTTAAACTTGTGCACTATGATCCAAAATGATAAAAAAAACAAACAAACAAATGTCATGTATTCCACAGTATTAACATGAAGCTGTTTAACTAATGGTTAAATTTCTTTTTTTTTAACTCTTATTTATTCTGTGTCAGTATGAATAAAACATGTTTGTCGAATTAAAGTCAAGATTTAAGTGGCAACACTTACCAGACTCCTTTTTAATTTACTCACTGAGGATTCAGAGTAAGTCAGACTGGAAAGTGAGAGTGTCCCGGCTGTTATATTTAGTTGTGTTTATGTTGCCTAGCATCCTGCAGACACACGACCAGATAATAAACTGGAGGAGGGTGAGGGGGGTGAGGGGGTTGCGTCATGTGGAGCAGGAGGCAGTTGTGGTGACGGGTAACGGTTACAACGCTTTGTCACTTCTGCAGTGCTAACTTTATCTCCAGTGGAGTGCAGCATCCTGGGAATGTGTGAAGGGGGTGAGAGACATCAAGCCAGAGTGGAAAGAGAGAGAGAGAGAGAGAGAGAGAGAGGATGCAGTGTTGCATCACTTCAGTGGATCCACAGTGTCGTTCCTGCAGGTTCAAGTCTCATCAAAACAACCTGTAATGGGTTATTTCTTACATTTCGAATACTTAAACACCATTTAATACATTTTTAGGGATTGTTATCTTTAAAAAAGAAACCTTAAAAACACATATGATTAATTAAAAAGCCTTAACAGAAAAGGTGGGGTCCGCTTAAATATTAAAACAGGGGGAAAAAAGTGTTAAATCTCTTCAAATTCAGGGAAAAGACTATTGTTGAGCGCATTATCATTTTCTATTTCCACCATGTCTGCCTACAACATTCATTCAGTAACCCCAATTTTGCATCTTAATTGAAAAATCAGGTCCTTCTAGATTCAGATTTAATTGTTTTGAACCAACAGTCCAAAAAGTAGCTGTCATAATTAGTTCATATGAAAAACAATGTTATACTATAAAGTCTCACCTGTGAAGGTAGCTAGCTCGACCCCTGGGCTCACATGCACTTACATATCTTGTGTTCCTCTATGTTGGTCAATGGTTTATATTCATCATCAACCAAGCCACACAGACTCACATCTCGCTCTCTGCTGTGTGTCATACAAGTTTGAACCCACCTCTCCATATTGGCATCCCCAACCTCTGGATCATCCCTGAGCTGCTCAATGCAAAGACCTGGAGAGAGAAAGAAGATGAGACAAGTTCACCTTCAACAACTTGATAAACCTCAACTGGTAGAGAAGCAGTCCGAAGGATGCAGGTTCAAATCCCTTCTGGCCTGATAGTTTTCTTTCTGTTGACCTTCAAATTCACATGAAAATCTGTTGTCATTCCTTCTGAGAGGCATTAGAGCTCATCTGGTAGAGAAAAAAAACTTCACACTTGGAAGGCTGTTTGTTCAAATCCCACCAGACACTTGGAACAGTGTAAATGATCACAAATCCATTTTCAGATGGCTTTAATACTTTTTAGTAAATTTTAATTGCTTAAAAAATAGAAAAGATTAGGATAAGATAATACTGTGACATCTGCTTACATTAAAGAATAGGGAAAAAGCCTTTCAGGGTTTAGAAAAATTTGAAACTTGTGACATTTCAATTTTAACCTTTAAATGAAGTTCCTTGCTTTAAACATGTGGTTTCCTACTGTTTCATAAAGACACTCAGATCTGCCTCATGTCTGTTTTGATCCATTTTTAATTTAAGTGAAACTTTTGAGGTGGCTATTTACACATTTTCTTTTATGGATTGTTATCCTTTAAAAAACCCTTAAACGAGATGATATTATATCATAGATATTAGATATATAACTAATTAAAAACGCTTTTTGTTAGCACCTTGATGGTGAATGTTTCTTTACTGTAATATTACTGGTTTAAATCCAGCCAGAGGCTGTTGTTGCCACCTAATTTCCTCTCTCCTCAATTTCCTGTCTGCCTTTTCACTGTAAACAGAAAATGAATACATGAATAAATAAATAGAATTGAAAAAAACAACTTTAACTAATTTGCATCTAATTGAATAATTAAGGGTCTTTCTGGTAGAAATGAAGGTGTAGTTACCCTTATGTGATTTTGTATATTTTGAGGGTTACAGTCCGTTCACTTACCACGTTAGCACTATTCAAAGTGCTGAATCTTAAAAATATGACATTGTTCCAAAATAAATGACATCGCTCTTTTGCCATGTGATAATGTTTGCCGTGTGAGAAATGACTAATGAAGGTCCGAGGTAATAAGGACTATTCGACCTTAGCCCCAGCTAACTGAATCGGACTGAATGGATCAAATATTGATCTGAAGAAAATAACCAAAGTTGTGAGGATTTCTTGTCTGGTAATCATGAATATCTTCCCCTAATTCTCTGTAAATCCATCCAATAATTGTTTATATGTTTTGACAAAAATGGGACTGATTTCTGTGGCCAAAGGCGGCTGGGATCAGACATATCTCAGTACCTCTCCCAGTTTGCCCAGTTTGAGATATCTACCAGTTTGTTGGAGGTAAGTAATGTAGTTCAGTGTCAGACTGAGTGACCAGTGACTGACTCTTTGTGCTGCTTTGTGTCGCCTCAGGCTGTGTGAGTGCTGTTCAGAGGGGAAATCCCGACACTCCCCTCCCTTCCTGTAACACAGTGACCAGCTGAGTGACCAGAGGGGCAACACAGTGGCAGTGTCACCCCCTCCTCCCCCATCCTCCTCCCTTTAAACACACCCCAGACTCCCAGCCTGGCACGCAAAGAGACGCTGAGGCGGCACGATGAAAAGGGATCAGCCGGAGAACAGGAAGGTGTTTTCTGTTCCTACACACCCTTTACCAAAACTTTGAAATAATTCCCTCTGCAGGCGTGTGATTGTTCTGTCACCGGGCATCAAGGTCGCCCCGAGGCCGTACAGACCTGGGTCCACACCTCTGAATCAAGGCCCGCAAGCTTTTCCTCCAACTGGCATAGGAATAAAGTCGTAAAGGGAGATTTCTAAAGTTTCTTTCGGAATCAGTTAATCTTTTAAAGATGTGAAAACAACAGAAATCAATGTAAATCTGCAGGAGACCATCCTGTGGGCAAAGGTTGTTCTCATTAACTTCCTCTTTTCAGACTACAAGTGCACATTGTTAAAGCTGCTGAACAGCAAACAGCAAACTGTATGGAACATCAAAAATCTAAAAAAAAGTAACCTTTTCCAGTTTAGTCCAAAGATGTTCTCGACCAAATTTGTTGACAATTGCAAACTGTAGCGACACAATTCCAAATGGCATTAAAAATATCCTTTTATATGGATTGATTCACCTTGACCATGACTGTATAATGAGGGCTGGATACAGTGTTGGAGGCAGGGCTCTGTTCATTCCTATGAAAGCTGCTCAGTAAAAGCTCTCCATGCATAAGAATTACACAGATATTCTGCTGCTCTCCTGCATCCATTGGTCCCATGAAGCAGTGCACTGAAGACTTCTACTTCCTGTTTAGTGTTTTGCAACTTGAATAAAAGTTTTGTGAATAAAACCATTTAATCTTATGGCTCTTTTAGATTTTCCAAATGTTATGTGGCAGGTTGTGATGTTCATACATCAATATAAAACACTTTTGTTTTTGCTCCCATTTTTCATGAGCTGAAAAAAAAAAAGTGTTGCGTTTAAATTTTCTTCAGTGTAGCTTGGTTAGTAGAGTAACAACTTCACCATGTGAAGGTTGTTGGTAAGAAATCCCACCTGTAGTGTCATTTTTCTGTGGTTTCATAAAGATTATCAGAGATCAGTCATGTCTGTTTTAATCCATTTTCAGTTCAAGTGGAGGTTTTGCAGTCACTTTAATACTACTACTTTAGGACAATTTACAGTAGATATAATCCTTAAAAAACACCCTTAAGAGGACATTTAAAGCTTTCAAAGGTCTTAAAAACACCTTTCAACTATGTAGATGTCTATTAAAGCCCTTAAAATAGAGTGTCTGATGGCCTGATGTTCTGTAACTGCAGTGCAGCTGGTTTCAAATCAGCCATTTTCCCTCGTTGCATATGCTATAATAGTGTACTTTCCTGTAATGTCAGTTTTTGGACCTTTTTGGGCAACCTAAAAAATCCCTAATTGAGAATGGGTGAAGGTTGGTTTTTACCCCTTCTGTCGACAGCCACAAGACAGTTTCATAAAGTTGGAAGAAGAGTCCGTCCATCTCTGTGGGGACGTCCTGTCAATTAGCAACAAAGCATTACTTTGCTGAAACATCAATAAAGAATCGACAGCTGAAACACGATCGAACCGTTCCAGCTGTTTCTGCTGTGGCTCCTTAGAGTTAGAGAGCGAGCCGACAGTGTCCTGGTTACCTGCGGAGGTGAGGTTTAATTACCTGTCAGGCTGCAGAGAGTTACTGCTGACAGGCTGACTCAGTAATGAGTCGATGCTGTCAGTCAGAGCAGCTGGGAGGCAGAGCGGCTTGTTACAAGCCGAATCCTCCTCGTTTCCTGCAGCTAAAACTGGAATCTGATGGGAACCTGGAGTCATTACAGGAGTCACCGCTGTCTGCCGGAGTCATGACTAATGAAATTAGAGCTGTGAGCTGCACGGTGAGGCCCCCCGCATACAGACTCACAATGTAATCAAGTTTTAAAGTTTAAGCATCTGTTCAGAATGAACAGATTTAACAGATTATTCTGGTTTATTTTCACAAACAAAAATGTTCTCGACAGGATCAGCATCCGGTCAAAGTGAGCCCTGACACTGCCCAGTCTATACCAGAAACATGATTTATTCTACTTCCTGCCATTGCTGTCATCTTTATTATGTTAACATATGCACTTTAATATATATTTCGTTTTAGTAACTGAATGAATAAGGTAATTTAGTTTCTTTATAGTTACTTTTTACACATCTTAGACATTTTTTTCTATAGAAACAAGAGCAATGTGTATTAAATAAAAAAAGCAAACATTTCAAATATCCTATTTCAAAAAATCCAAATATAACATTTTATTTAACTCTCAGAGACTGCCATGAAAATCAGGTATCTGTATAGATTGGGTAGTTAAAAGCCTTCTGGACAACTTTTTTGCAAACCACACATCAGAGTGATTGACTGGTGTTAAACACACCCTGATGGAGAAACTGGGATTGTTTCAGAGGAACAGCAGTGGATGCATGATATAGTTCTGTGTTGTGGGAAAGATCGTGTGATAGAAGCTGGGTTCAGCCTCTGAAGGAGACCAGCAGCACCAACAATGGAGTCGAAGGCCCCAGAAGGCCCCGAAAGGCTCCATTAACCAGGGAGAGGCACTTCCTTTCCTCCATCAAAAACCCATTTTTTCCCCTCAAACTTTTTCTCTGCATCTGTTTCTTTCATTTGCTGGCGTGCTGATGGATTTAGAGGCTCATTGAAATAATAGGGCGTGCTCGGAGCTCCCCGTTTGCGGTGGGTGCTGTGACAGATGGGAGGCGGGTGCCGCCTTTAACATAGGAAGTTCACATTGTGTTCAGAAGAATGGCAGCGCTGTGTTGATTGCCATCGTTCCTACAGTCAGCTTTTCTGAAGAGGCCGTGATAAGAAGACTGAAGGCTGCTCGTGAGAGGTGACTCCACTTCCTTTAAACAGCACAATGAGTCGGCATGGAGGTTCACTCCTCGCTCCAGACCAGAAATATTTTGACTGCTGGATGGACGGTCATGAAATTAGCTTCAGATATTCATGTTCCCCTGCACTGTTGTGCATATATCTCATCTTAAATTTTGACGAGATGCCTCATTATGGTTCAAAAATAGTTCCAAAGTAAAACAAAAGCTTTCGTGCATAGTTCCAAGTAAATTACTGGAATAACTGAGCTTGCACAACTTCTGATTTTCCAGCCCAGCAGATGATGTAATGTAAAGTTCAGGGATGGAGTGCACGTATTAGGTTCATTCAAGACCGAAAAAAGGACAAAACACCTTTATTCATTCTCAGTTTGATGTTTTAAGGTTGGCATGTGCTGTTACAATTTGGCTTCCGAGACACTCTGTATAAAGTGGTTTTAATTGAAATCGACACAGCTTAACTGTTTTCACAGAACTTTCAAAGCTTTAATTTTACCGTCAAGGATGTTTCAATGATTATAATGTATGTTTAAAGGATTTGAATGAAAAGGATGAATAACCCTTAAGATGGACTAGATAGTATTAAAAACGAGGTGAAATGGATTAAAGAAGGAGAGTCTAAAAGGAAATCAAACAGATCAGGAGGTACTTGAACCACCAACCTTCAGAGTGCTAAGCTGTTTTGCTACTAGCTAAACTAACAGGATTTTAAATGATAAGAGATGCCTTAAAACTTTTCCTCTCTTCTCGCCTGGTTTCCTTGTGTCTCTCCATTCATTCCCGGTGGGCAGGATTAAGATGCAGGAAAAAGACGCAAAAATGAGGGAGAATGCAATTAAGGGACACGGGATGCACCCATGGAGAAAGTGTGTAGAGAGGAAAAGGGAGGGGAAGTTGACACATGACGCAAATGGAACATAACTACAAACTAAAACAGGAAACACTTAACGTAATCCAAAACCGAGAAATTTAAAGTATCATGGACTGATACAAATTGCTATGCAGGAAATGTTCCTGAACATTTCAGGGATGGAGTGCATGTTTGTCAATGAAACAGAATAACACACCTTCATCCAACCATAAATAATAAGGTGTTTTTAGTTTGCCTAAAAGTGTCCAAAAACTAACATTACAGGAAAAACTACACTTTTATTTTAAAGGTCCAGACAGAAATCTTCAAAGCTTTAAGGGTTTTTTAAAAAACTTTAAAAGCTTTAAATGTCCTTTTAATTGGGATTAAAGGATTATCTGTACTGTAAGTTGTACTAAACAGTATTAAAGCCACTGCAAAACTTTCACTTTAACTGAAAATGGATTAAAACAGACATCAGTTTGATCTCTGATAATCTCTGAGTGTCTTTATAAAACTGTCCTCTGAGGGTCCACGGGAGGACGACAAATAGGTCAGGGGAGATTTGAACTAACACGAGGCTATGAAGTTTTTATCTCTAATAGCTCAGCTATCAAGACTCTGAAAGCTCAGGTGAGTCTCACAACCATGAAGAATAAGAACAGGTTTCCATGTGACTCTGTTTCAGTGAATTAAACGACCTGTTGAACCTCCTCAACGATCACTAGAACATATCAAAGAACACTAGAACCAACTGAAGAGCCTGTTCTAGCCTTGAAGAACATCAGAATGGTTGTCATCTTCTTTCTCTCTATGCTTCTTCATGTTAATCAACGGTGAAGATTCACCGTTGATTAACATGACAAATTCCTTGCCCATTTAAACAAGCAAGACTGGGTTTGTTGACTCCATCCCTTCCTCCCTAAATGTAACTTAATGCTTTTTCCTCACAGCTGCTAGAGGGGGCCACTAACTCCAAACTTGAACATATATATATATTATACTTGATCATATGCACGCAAAATTGGAATTTGCCGTATGCTTTGCATGTCATTTCAAAACGTAAAGTTTCGTTTTTTTATTATAACACAAATTCAGTTCGATCATTTGTTATCTACAGGAAGAGAAAGAATAAAGTGTTTTCAAAGTACTTTTGGAGACATATGAAGTCAAGTGTAAAATTCCCATCCATTTAATTTGCATTCTTAGATTTAATTGAGGATTCCCCCGTGGATATTTTAGGGAAATTTTAGGGATTATTATATTAATTACAGTTGTGATATTATTTATAGGTTCAGAACATTATGATATGCATATTTGAAGTTAATTCTCATGCTCAATAATGTCTCATTATTTGTTTCAGCAATTTTCAGGTTGATGCCATTTGTTACACATATTTGGTGCAAAATGTAAACATTTGTCTTTACTTGCGAATGAATAAAATCATTGAAAGAGATTCAAATCCATGCCATTGTTTGGTTTCAAAAACGTTTGACACTTTTGTCAATTCCTGTGTTTTGGGGTGACTGTTTGGCGATCATGTGTGTTGTTGCTAACGAGAAACCCCCTTATTTTCTATATGGGAAAGCCGTCCATCCTCTGAATGCTCTAGGTCTCTAGTTTGAGGCTGTGATTATCCTGGAGGTCACAGCAGCTCATTTTATTAAGTTTCACTGACTAATATCATCACACAAAATAAATGGGCTAATTGCACAAATATTCAGATATAATTTGAAATAATAACACATTTTACTGCAGAAGAAAAGGCATCACTTACCTATTAAAGTTTGTGATAAGTTCTCACTGCAGCCTCTGAAAAGATCGATAAAATAAAAGTCAGTGAGCCATTGGAAACACTAAGCAGTTAACAAGAGGTTTTAACTTTTTCCCTGTAAATGTTAAGGTTTTAGAGGATTATCTGTGAGATCTAAGGGTTTTCAAACGATAAAAATCCCTTAAGATGATGAATAAAGCCATTTCAAAACTTAGGTACAATGGGTTAAAGAGGACATGACTCAGCCTGAAAAACTTCATTGAGGCAAGAATAAACTGAACATTAATCTCAGGAGCTTTTAAATGCATCTTTGCAGCCTCATGTCTTTATTCATAAACGTCTGTTTTCGCAGCTTTTAGAAGCGTGTCTTACTGTTTTGTGGGTCAGGCTGATCTTATACCATTAGCAGGTCATTTCTGCTTGTTTGGGTGTCCTCTTTTTCTAAAGTCTAATATCCGCTTTGCTATATTTTTCCTGCTCTGTTATTTTTACCCCGCCTTCTTTCTTCCCCCTGGCGCTCACCATCTGCTGTCGAGGACAGTAGTTAGGTGTCCCTGCTTTGAAAGGCATTTCCTGATTCTGTTATTTTACAACATTTTTTAAAGAGACTGGATATCCTCTTTTCATTTTTCTGTGTTTTATTTAGACAGCAGCAGGGCTGAGAGGTTTAAAGACAGACGGATAGATAAAGGTCTGCAGAAAATCTCAACACTTTCTGCAGGTTTTCACTGTGAACGTGTTTTTGCAGTTTGAGAAAACTTTCAGGTTCGTGTTCGTCTGTCTGAGACTCTGCAGCTCTGATGCATAATGCAGAACAGATGCAGTTTGAATCCAAACAACATGAAGCAGCAAACCTCTTCCTGCTTCATGTGCAGAGTGCAGTAGGTAACAGGGTCACATGACATCATATGTATGTAAAGTACTTTCTGGTATAAACGCTGCGTCTTTAAGATGATGTTCATACATTCTGCATTACTGATGTTTTCACTCTCTAACAGGAAGCTGCAGTTATGAACAAACAGAAGAAGAAGGTAGTGAGTGTGAGCAGTGACAGAGAAGGAAAGGACAGAGAAAACAGCACCGCCTGCAGGCAGCCAACAGGAAATACAAAGAAAGTGTGTGATGAATGAGAACGGTCCCAATACAGATAGAATAAAGTTAAAATATTCTTTCTTTCAATCCATCTATCTATCTATTTGTAATGTTAAAAAACAAACATTATAATGTCTTAAGGCAAAACATAAACAGTGTGAGAATAAGTAAAGAAAAAGCAAGCCAAATGTTATATTGCGCACAAAAAATTGCATACAAATGCACAAAAGTAGTAATATTTTAGGGAAAAACAAAACTGTGAAAAATTAGTATGAACAATATCCAAATTTTAATAGAATTTAAATAAAAAACATACACATTTAAAAGTGGAAAGTATAAAAAACTAAGTATCATAGCTATAGTGACAGTAGAGTTACTGTATGTATAATAGTTACAGTTACAGTAAAGTTACTGTATGTATCACAGCTGCAGTTATAGTAGATTTACTGTATCACAGCTGCAGTTATAGTAGAGTTACTGTATGTGTCATAGTTACAGTTATGGTAGAGTTACTATATGTATCATAGCTGCAGTTATAATAGATTTACTGTATGTAGGTGAGGTTGTTGGTTTTTCCCTGAATTACTGAATATTACTGTAGTAATCTCTGGACATTAACCCACACAGTATCTAATGACTCTCCTGTAAAATACGGTAGCAGATATTAATACAAATTCATTCTTGTTCTGTAACCGTTTATCTGAGCCCGGTTACATTTACTTGCATATTAAATTGTGTATAATTCCTTTAAAATGCAATGCTATCACATTATGTTTTATGCTTTATAATGATTTACTGATGTCTGTTTTAAACTGCCGGTTCTTCATTGAAGTGGGAAAAACGTAATTGTTTTTTTCCGGTAGTTGAGTCAAGTGATGCTCCCAACGCCCCCTTTGATGGGTGACCTTAAACAGAAAAAAGTTGATAAATTGTCATCTTGTGTGAATTTTCAGTGATGAAAACAAGATGCAGAATCAAGCAAACTCATAACAACTCTCAGAAACTACTGAACATCAGCAGCATAGAAAAACAGAAAAAAAAGAATTGGCCTTTGAAACCTAACATCCTTGAATTAACTCAATCCTGTACACTGAGATAATTAACTGAACATATGGTCACACTGCAGATTATAGAAATTCTCCTTGACTCTTTGAAATTAAATCCATACACACTTGAAAAAGGAATATTGTGTTATTGCTGATTTAATCCAAGACCTGAAGTGATCGGCTCAGACTGTGTATGAACTACATACAGATGGCTGGAACCTTCCTGGGGTCAAAGGTCATGCTGCTGCTTTACCTCCAGTTAGTGTTCTGTCTTTATCTCAGGTGTATCACATGATATATTTTCTTCCTGTGTGAACTGGGTTGGTCTCTCCTAATAATTTTTTCTTCATTAAAGTCAATGTTAAGGTTTTTAAAATAAGAGTTATGTATTTAAAATTAAAATGATTACTTTCAACAAATGTTATATTTCAAGAAAACATAAAATGTACAAGAATAAATTAAAAATAAAGCAAGTGATGTTCTGTTTCAAGAAAAAAAAGTAAAAAAAAAAAAAAAAAAAAAANNNNACATGTTGGCTGGATTAAGGAGCTCCTCAAAGTGCTCTTTCCAACATCCGACAATATCCCCAGGACGGGTCAGCAGGTCTCCTCCCACCACTGAACACAGCTGGGGCTAAGCCCTGTTTTCCCTTCCTGAGTCGTCTGACAGTTTTCCAGAACCTCCTTGAGGCTGACTGAAAGTCCTCATTAGCCTCACCGAATTCTTCCCACACTCGGGCTTTAGCTTCAGCGACGGCTGCAGCTGCAGCCAGTCTGGCCAAACGTTACCCATCTGCTGCTTCCAGGGACACCTGCGCCAGCCAAGCCCAAAAGGCCTCCTTTCTCAGCTTGACAGTCTCCCTCACCGCTGGTGTCCATGAGCGGGTTCTACGCTTACCGCCACGATAGGCACCAACGACCTTCCTGCCAACCGCGTCCACAGTATAGGCTTTGAACATTGTCCACTTGGACTCCATGTCCCCAACCTCACCTGGAAAAATTCTTCCGGAGGGGTGAATAACCTTGCAGACAAGGACCTCCGCTAGACGTTCCCAGTTCACCCTCACTACAGGTTTCGGTTTGCCAGACCTGTCCAGCAGCCTCCCCGCCCCCTGATTTCATCACATAATTAGTCCACATGCGTCTTTGCAAGAAGAAGCATAACTAAAAGCTTACCGGCTCCTTCTTCCTTCTTTGAACCAAGCTTTAGTCCTGCAGTCTCCTTTTTCCAGACTCCAAACATTTCTCTCACACACTGCACACACACTGCTCCGTGAGTGAGTGCTTCCAAACCCCTTGATTTTCCAGATCATCTCCACCTGATTCCCTAGATACCTTCAGAGTTGGAGACACACCCAAAGCTGATGCACTCAGGAAGAGAGGGGCGTGGCCTGCAGCTCAACTCAACAGTAATCCTGCAGGTGGAGGGCCGAGAGGTTGGTGACACCACATAGTTTTTTCGATCTGAGCCCCGTGGACTAGTGATGTGCAGGTCTGGGTTTTTTTCAACCCGTGGGTAGTAGGCTGTATTGGACATATTTAATCCTTAATCACCCCTCCCGCCAATAAAGTGAACATTTCTTGACCCAACCCATCCAACCCAACCCGTGTAACCTGCGAGACCCGCGGGTCACGGGTCGACCCACGCATCACTACCATGGACATGGGCCTGGCCACCAGTCGCTCACCTGCATGCTCCCCTCCCGGGTCTGGCTCCAGGAGGCTCCCGACAACACAGCTCCCAGGGTCACTGGGGCACACAAACCCCTCTACCACGTTAAGGTGGCAATTCTTGGAGAGGGAGACAAAAGTTGTAGAATTTAAATAAATAAAAAAACAAATGTAAAAGAATAAATAAAAAAAATACGGCAAAATGTGTCAAATTTAAATAGATAAAAAAAAAAACAAATGTAAAAGAATAAATAAATAAATACGACAAAAGTTGCAAATTATAAATAAAAAACATGAAAATGTAAAAGAATAAAAATGTAAAAAATTACTAGACAGAAGTTGTAATATAGCAAGACAGATGTGACAATGTAAGAATGTTAAAAAAATAAATGTTCTAATATTATAGAATAAAATACAAGACAAAAGTTGGAAAGGATTGTAAATAATAATAATAATGTGCTAACATGCTAACATAATATTTAAAATAGCACGTTTGAAGTCCGCAGCCTGTTCCGTGAACTGACGTGCTTTTACTCTAATTTGATTTCAAACATTAAAAAAATAATCACTCAGCGTGACATAATAAAGCAGTTGTTTAATACATATTACATGACTCCCAAAATCCCCAGAGTGCCGCTGGTGGCAGACTGACAGGTGTGTGTGCTCCAGTCTGCCGCTGCCGCCTCCATTTTATCATTTTGTCACAGTTGGGAAAATCAAAATGGTGGCTTAAGTTATTAAAACTGAGCAGCTTTAATCATTGGCTGTTGAAATTCAAGGTTGGAGGAGCAGCAATGGAGGATTAACGTCCCTTTAAAGCACAAAGCTTCAGATCCACTCCGGCCTGCTGTCGCTCTCTCTCTCTCTCTCTCAGTTGATCCTCTCAGTTCATCTCTGCTGTCGTTTGCTCTTTCTCTCTTTGCAGCCAGCTGTCCGTCCTCCATCAGCCTTTTCCCTGCGTTCCCTTTCTGTTCTTGTTTGGTTATTTTTCTCCTCTGGATCCGGGGCGAGATATGAAGCGGCACCATGGGTTTCATGGAATTCTACCTGGAGATTGACCCTGTCACACTGAACCTCATCATCCTGGTGGCCAGCTATGTCATCCTTCTCCTGGTCTTCCTCATCTCCTGCATCCTCTACGACTGCCGGGGCAAAGACCCCACCAAGGAGTACGCCCCGGACAATGCCCCGCCACCACCCAGCCAGTCGCCCATACGCCTGGTGGTCATGCAGAACTCGCCTGCTTCGTCCCGCTACGAGCCCAACAACACAACAGGCCACGGGGGCGAGCTGCCGACACCAGACCTAAGCCGGGACAGAGGGGAGCGAGAGCGGGAAAGAGAGAGGGAGAGGGAGAGGGAGAAGAGGAGCACCCTGGTCTGAGGAAAGAGAAGAGGTGGAGGAGGAGGAGGAGGAACAGGAGGAGTGCATCACTTTGTAAAGACACTTTAGTTTTACTTTTTAACTTCTGGACGACGGCAATGATGCTGAAT
>CAFUXE010000974.1:395812-406786 GCA_903364295.1 Serranus cabrilla
TTAAATGAAAAACACTCTTACCTCTCTAAAAGCTATTTCCTGAAATGCGGGATCTGTATTACTGCCCAAGGAAAACTGAGATGTTTAAAATAGCGTTGTTTTAATATGAAATAAAAACGTCCTGTTATGGTTAAAGAATACTTGTGCAGTAATAGTTGAAAGATGTTCCCTGTCCTTAAAGAAATATGTTGCAATATTTCTTTACCACAACCAACATTTTCAATGCATCAGAATCTATTATTAGTGGAACACATGATTTAAACTCCAGTCTCCTGGCAAAAAGTCTTATGTTGGAATAAAAATATTTAAATCTCAATATGAAAGGTAGGGTTAGTGTTAGGGTTAAAATAACCCTAATATTTGTTAAAAGGCAAAATTTGTGTCAAAATACCTTCTGAATGAAACATTACTGTGGGATGTTTACCATGGACTCTTTGCAGGATCGTTTTAATATATTTTTCAATACAAATTTGAAAAATTATGGAAAGGAGATTGTGGAGCCCTGGTCTTGTGTTTAACCCACTCATCCACCACAAGTTCTCTTTATGATTTTTACTATTTAATCTATAATTTAGTAGTTTATACACTTTCTTGCAGAAAATCCATAAAGACGAATTTCTCCAGGGTGCGATCAAGTCCAGTTGAATAAAGACTTCTGCCTCTTATGCCAGAGATAATTGCTGTTAACTATGTGTTAATTTGCGCATGATAACTGCCAGCGTATCCTGTGTCTGTTTTGAGCAATGGTAAAAGCTTCATATCTGCAAGGTGCAAAACAGAAATTAGCACTGAGGGGAAGTGTAGGAAACATACTCACGCTTTACATGATGTGCTTCCACATTTAGCGCCAATGGCATTTTTTTCTGCCGTAATTTCAGAATAAATAACATAGCAGAGACGGTTTAAAAGCGTCTGTCTTGTATAACGACCTGCAAATCTGGTAGTTTCATACGGTCTGACAGACGCAGCAGATTCTGTACTTAAACTCAGTTTTTATTCTGCATTACAAACACTGCAGGCTTCTGTAAGACAGTAAAATTCATTTTCATGTTTTTTCTCATGAATTGTCGTTAAAAAACAAACAAATGACTATGTCTTGATTTGACCGTTTACTTCAGAAAGACGTCTCTTCAGATTTTTGGCATCCGACCATTTCAGCCGGGGACACAATGTCCCCGATGTTCTCTGGGTGTGATCCTGCCTTATTAAATTAAAGGTTAAAGTTTTATCATCTGTTCTCAGCACTCATCACAACATGTTGAGTCAGAGAACACTATTCAGAAAAATAATTTAGAGTCATTAAAATTATAACTGTAAAAACCAGACCTGCAAATCAGGAGTTGGCAGGACAGTTTGAGTTCTATATTCCATGTTTGGCTTGTGAAAAGCTTGATGCTGCCCAAAAGTAACTTGTACTTTTTAAAGTAATCTTTAATTCTTTAATTGTTTATTTACATCTTTTTTATCCACTTTTTAGTTCAACATTTTTGTTATTATTATTCTCTTTTTATTATTATGGCTTTTAGACGTACTTTATTGTAGTTTGTTGGCTAAAAGTATTGTGTGGTGCTGCCCAATTATCCAAGTAAAGATAAAAATATAAAAGGATATTTGTTACCTATATTAATAATACCTATAAATCTTTGTTGAGTTGAGATCTTCATTAAATAAATTACGGCATGATGATATATATATTAATGAAAATGATGGTGAAAATTCGTACGAGTAACTGAGAGTGTTACTTTAGGTGCTTGAACTCTGCCGTTGCTGTTTCACTAAAATAATGTAGTTGCAGGTCAGAAGTGAGTGTGAGATGAGAGTGTGGAGGAGGAGGAAATGTTTCAGCTTCTTCAGAGACTCCACCTCACAGGCAGGATGAGGATGTTTGTGCTTTTTCTCTCTGTCTCTCTGTCCGTCAGTTTGTTTTTCATTATGTTGTGAACCCTCGCTAACCCTGCCTGTTCCTGCCTCCTTATCTGCCGGACAGCCACAGGGCCGTGTGGGAATACAAATATGCCAGATTATGACCGTAGATTACTCCGCTAAATTTAGACATGAGAGCGGCAGATTACTGCTGAAGCTTCACTGTGATGCTGCAGTGATGGGGAAGGTTTTTGAATCTTTGATCTTGAAACTCCAAGTAAAACCAGAGTTTTGGTCAAATATGTTCAGTCGAAAAAAATACAGAACTAAATCCTCTTATATGTTTTATCTGTGACCAACTTTTAAAATTCTTCATTGAGCATGATTGTGTTATGAGAGTAAAAAACATCATCTTCAAAATCAGACAAAATATCCCTATCAGTTGAATCAAAATGTTGAGTTCATGGTCCATAGGTAAAAATTGTTAAATGCATTAATAATGAGATAATTTCACTGTTTGTGTACACTTTCTTCTAAAGTAAGAAAAATCACTTTAAACTGAGTCTTCCGAGTCGTTCTATGTTGCTTCAGATACTGTGAGGTCGTCTTAAAAGATGTTTCTTTTATCAGTAAAAACATCACTGTGTTTTCTGCAGTTTTCCCCCAAACGTCTCTCAAGATAGAAAGCCGTTATGTAACTCTGACTGTGGGTGGCATAATTAACACAAGATGACGAAGAAGAAGAAGAAGAAAGGCACTTACAGATTTCACTTTAAAAGTTAAGACTCTGGAAATGTTCAGTTCTTTGAAATCTTGCGTCTCACTTTAAAAAAAGTTGCTCTGACGTCCTTGGAGGACAAAAAGTCCTGCGTCAAGAAACTGTCATAAAGTTATTTATCACTTTCACTGAGTGAAATCTAACCAAATGTATTTTCCAGATATTAACCTTTAAATGTCTGTTTGTTAACATTATTATATATATATCATAACTGACATTATTTGATAAAATGTGAAAAAAACGAAACTATTTAATGTAAACTAAATGCTCGGGAGGATCTATTTTTTTTTTATTATTTTCCCAGTGTGGGACATCCAAATGATGATCAACAACATTTATTTTGCTGCATGTCGTCAAACATAAATCAGCAGCAATAACTCCAGTATTAACTAACTGTAGAGGTGAAGGAGCAGATGTGATTTTCAGAACTTTTTTTGGAGGTAAAATATATCACCAGCACAAGTTATTATTCAAAGCAGAGTCTTTAAAAACATTTCTGCAGGAATATTTTAAAAAGTTTGCTCCAGTTTTGACCTTTAAAGACCTCATCTGAACTCCTGCAGCCGTCCTCAAGTCCTGAACTCTGCCCTGAGCTGGGAGGAGTGTGTGACTCACACAGCCCAGTGTGTGTGTGTGTGTGTGTGTGCCACAGAGTTATTAGTTAATGTGAATGTAAACAGAGAGAAAGAGTCGGAAACTGTGTGTGTGTGTGTTTAGATGGGAGGGTTGCCGCCCCCTGGCCTACTTCTGCAGAGAACACTATGTTCTTAAAACATTGATCTCATGCAGGGACACACACACACACACACACACACAAACACACACATGCACGCCCAACCAGAGGGTCACATGTTTCTGCACGCTGTGAGAGGACGGTTTGTTTGTCTTTGAGGAACTTAAAGCGAGTAAAAGACTTAACACGGAAGTTTTTGCAATCACACGTATGTCGCTGCACACTCACACACACACACACACACACACCCTTGCCGAGGCCAGGACATCTGTCAAGGCGTTGACTCTGACACCTCTCTCACTCCTGGCGTCTGGGGCGGACATGTTTAACTCGCCGCGTAGAGCGAGCGTTACTAGTCGCAGCTTCCCTCTGAGATCTCACACCTGAGCTCACATCACCTTTGCACTGTTTTCCACTCTGATGCAGAGTTTCTCTGACATGATGAGGAGACGGAGAAGGGTTTGAACTCTGCACACAATTAGAGGTGCGACTGCCACAATAAGCAGGAAGGTTGTAGCAAGATAACAAATACAAATTCCACAAATAGTTGGAGGACCAATCAGCCTCATGGACCAAAAGATGGATTTATTGATAGTTTTAGTCAGGATTTAGATCTACTGAGGTCATCAGGTCACACTGCTCCCTCTACTTACTGACACTCTAACCTTCAATAGGAATAGGAAAGGTTTTTCCAATAAAAGAAGCCAGATACTAAAACTAGAAAGTTGTAGCACTGTGATTTAAATCAGCAACTATTTAATCAAAATGCGAGTAAAAAAAACTACAAATCTGACCTGATATTTAACAGCAACTTTACTTTTTTAGGCTATTATATGAAGGTTTTTAATAAATGTATGTGTTGTTACAATATCTTCATTTCAGAAACAATATTGTTTCTCTATACAAAACTGTGTGCTTTCACTGAATAAAAGAAGCTTCTCAGTACTTAAATGTTTTCTAAAGACAGGCAAGAACTAAAATGTGGAAGAATTATGATATGAAACAGAAACTATGGTGTCAATAACTTAATTTCATCACCAATAGCAAAACTTATTTATTTTTCTTGACAAAACTGTGTTTGTCTAAAGAAAAGTTAAATTAAAAAGTTAAGTTAAAATGTTTTAGAAGTAGAAAGTGGAAGAATTATGATTTAAAACAATGAACTCTGATTATATCTGGTTACAATATCTTAGTTTTGGCAAAGTTAAACTATACTTTTTCATTTTTTTTTCAACAAAATTTCACTTTTAGTAGTAGTTTTAATTGACTGGTATTTTAGCTATTTTTTATTTTGTAAAGTGTCTGAGTACTTTTTAAAATGCTAAACAAATAAAATGTATTATTATTATTATCATTATTAAAACTGTGTGTTTTTCATTGCATAAAAAGAAGCCCAACTTCTCAAAAGTTGTTGTGATTTTAAACAGGAACCATCTGATCAAACAGTGAGTTAAAAATACTACAAACCTGACCTGACATTTAACAGCTACTTTACTTTTTCGCCTACAGATTGTCTAAACAGGGCCACGTCTACCAAAACACAAATGATCAAACCTGTGATTAAGCTCCTGGTGTGTTTACTTCTGGTTTGTGGCACGTTACAGGATTAGTGTACAGTAGCATCATGAGGTCATCATGTTACACAAGAAGCCAAATGACTCAGTGATGTTTGTTGGACAGCAATTGTCTGTCTAAACTTTGCTAACGTGACTAAATTAGCCACAATAAGCTGATAATCAGAACAGACCCAGGGGCCGTGGGTATAAAAATGGTGCTTTTTATTGCTTTTAAACAAACTTTTAATGATGCATTTCTTTTCAAGTTGTATCCATTTAATTCAAGAACTATTATTACAAGAATAAATCAGTCTGACTAGACAGTGTGGTCTGTACAATAAGAGTATAAAGTGTCAATTATAATACTTTGCAGCATTAATTATATTTTCTGTTAATTAGGGGGTTAAGGATGATCCAAATGCATGGTTCGGTTCTTAACTATTTTTTGGTTTTTGGTGGCAAATGAATAAGAAGAAACGAGAGAAACATTTTATGTGTTTTATCAAATCAACTAAAAGAACAGTAGAGGAACACTCAGGTGGATTAATGGTATCAATTAACTTAATCTAAATGACCTAAATGAAGACATCTAGTTTAGAAATCGCTGACAACTGACTTTGTCCATTTTTTAATTTAGAAATTGAACACAAATGTTCCACAAAACCAAAGACAAATTGAACTAAAATGTGTGTCACATTGTCCCTGAGCAAGGCAAAACTTATTTATCTGTCTCTTTGTGCTGTACTGCTTTATCTAGATCTCTTTTTTACGTGTTAACTTATTTGTACTACTTATTTATTAATTTGTATTCAGCTTATTGCAATATTATTTGAACAAAAAATAGAACATGGTCTTTATAGAGTAAAAAAAAACTACAATAATTGACATGTATACATACAAGCATACCCATACACATGCACTACTAGACTTGTGTACATATGGAAAAAGATTTTAACAAAAGAAGGGAGTTTTGGGGGGATATATGCTTTCCCTTTTGAATTGAATTAAATTGATTTAAATGTTTTATAAATGTATCTTGTTTTGAATAATGCTTCCACATTGAGGTTACACATGCTTTCTTTAACAGTAGTGTGTCATCAGTTACACCTGTTGTTCACTGTGTTTCGTTTTTTGTTCTCGGTTCAGAACTGTTACACCCCTAATATTTATTATTGATATAACTGTGGTTTGTTTACACCCTTAAATATTTAGTGTAAACTCCTGGAGTCCGCCTTTAAAACACACACCATAGGTTAGTTTGATTAATGAGACCTCATAACGATTTTCATCCACACCTATAAAACGGAGAAATCATTTCATCTTCACGCTGAACTCATGTGAACTCTTTTTGAGTCGTTCCTCCTCCTCGGCTGCACATCAGAAGAGTCATCAGAAGAGATTTTTTTAAATCCCCCCTGCGGCCCTGAACGCCTCCTGCCTGCCTGTTTTCTGCTCCATCCATCACTGCTAATCACTCAGGAGGACAAAGGAGCTGAGAGACTTCTTCCTCCTACTGCAGCTACAACTCATCGTTAGAGAGATGAATGGTGTTTCTTTTTGTTTTTTCAGCGCGAGACGACTGGTAGACAAAGAGGGAAACTTACAGTAATGCTCTGTCGTGGCTTGTTTTCAGTTTGGCAGAGATTTATCAGGAGATAGAAGATCAGGTGATCACTTAAAGTTCAGGAAATATTGGAGACTAAGTGTTGAGACTTAAAAAGCTGTGTTTGACCATGTTGAATGGAACTAATCAGCTATTTAGAGAAGTAAAAACATTTATGAATAATTTGTTAAACCTTTTTTTAATCCTTGAACCTCTGCTTCTTTCTTGATATTTTAGAGACCATTGCAGACCTACTTCACACTTGTTTGTGCAAATCTGTGTGTCATTATTTGGGTAATTCTCAGTAGATGTGAGGTCCCTCAAGGGTCACTGTTCTGCTATTTTTTTCCTACACATTGTTCCTCTTGGAAAAACAAACAACTGCCTGATTACTTACAAACTTACACAAGGTGTGTGTATATTTCTGTTACCTGCTCTTGCTGGGCTGTTGTGCAGGCAGTTCGGAGAGACGACGCTCGTGTGTACGGAGGTGGAGGCGTGGCTGCTGAGGTCCATCACAGAGGATGCCGACGTGGGCGGAGCTTGAGGCATGATTGGCGGCTGACGTGGCGGCGCGTGCGGTTGGTGCTGGCTGTGGTGGTGGTGCTGGGCGGGGCTGGAGGGAATGCCGTTCTCAGACAGGAACTCTTCCAGGTCCATGTACTCCAGCTGGAAGGTGTCTCCATCGTAGGTCAGCGTCTTGTCCCACAGCGTGGGGCCCAGGAAGGCTGACTGGGGGGCGCTGCGCTCCTCCTCCAGGTTCTTCTCCTTCTCCTGCTCCTTACTGAAAGCTGCATAGGAGGACAGAAGAAATCAATCAAGTCAGCACAACTCAAAAAACTCAAATGTTTTAGCAACGTATATCTGTTGGGCTTTGGACAACTTGCATGAACGTCCATAAGATATAGCTAATTCAAGGGCTTGAATAAACCAACTTACATCCATGCATCAGACATCGTCTTCTCTGTAAATACCTATTTTAAAGAGCAAGGTCTAACCTGCTCTGCATGAAAAGTGCCTTGAGATAACGTTTGTTATGAAATGGCACTATACAAATAAAATTGAATTGAATTGAATCGTGTGAGACATCGACTATCAGTGTGAATTTAGCCTCTGGGGTTGCCAGTAGATTTCTGGATGACGAATAGATCTTGACCAAGACTCACACCAGTCATTGTTTACAATCTGATTAGCAACTTCAATGAGACTTTTTGAGTGTGTTGCATTTTACTGATTCTCTATAAACAGTAGGGCTGTAGCTAAAGATTCTTTTTGGAATCGATTAATCTAGCACTTTATCGATCGATTAATCGATAAATCAGATTTTTTTTTTTTTTGCATTTTTAAACAACCAAAACAAATAATGCATAACGAAAATGATGTGATTGTTAAATGTTCAAGCAATTGGCTTTTATTTCTTAAAAAACAGGAAACTCCCAACATTTGGCTGCAAAACTAAGCCTATTTATTGCAATTTAAACATTTAGCGCAAGTGCCAACAATAAATAACAATACAGTTAAGTGAACGTACTGTAAAACATGTGTAACATGTAACACTGAATATTATTATTATTGTCATGCTGTAATGTTGCACTGACATCAAAGTAAATATCTGTTTTATGTAGATTTCTACACCTGCAGCATTTACCATTAGGCTACTAACAAATAATATTCTCTGGGAGGCCTATTTGGTATGGTAACCTAGCAACTTGTCTGTGCGTTTAGGGTGCATGCGTGCGTGTGAACAGGTTCTTTTGTTCGTCTTTACTTGCAATTGAACATGAACAAGTTTACTAATTAAACACATCAACGCTAAACATCATATCAAGTCAAACCGCATCACAACATCGTTATAAATACAGTCGGCTATGTGATTAAAATCAGCGACCATCAATGTAAACAGGCTAAGTTACCTTCAGCGCCGCGTGGCGGAACCGCATAATGTGGATGTTTACGGTTCAGATGCTGAACACACACTAAACACCTTGTTGCCTTCGGTGTTTAGTGTGTAATGATCCCAAACTTTTGATATTTTCTATCTTTTCTCCGACTCTCCGCCATCGCGCCAATTAAGTTCCGAATGTTTGAAGGTGTGCTCCCTTAACAACGGTCCGTGTGAAACAATCAGATCGCTGCGCGTCATCCCGAATTTAACGACGCTTCGAGGCAGAGTTTTTGCCTCGACCAATTTTTGTAATCGAGTAACTCGAGAACAGCCCTAATAAACACATGTCTATATATGCATATGGAGAAATGAAAAAAAGATGATTGCCAATGGGTTCCCAGGTTGCATTTCAGGTGATAAATTTGACCTCTTTTGCTCCCCACATAGACCTGCAAGCAACCAAAGTCAGATCAAATGGGATTGGTCAATACTCTTCGGCAACAAAAAGAAACCAGAACTCTTGCAATTCTAAAATCCTTTCCTGTTCCAAAATATTATGCATTCATGTGCAGATAGTCATTTATAGAGGTCATGCATGTTGTCTTCCAAGAGGACTTTGGGGCTCCTCATTAACCATGACAACCCCAAACAAAGAGACAGATGTCACAAAGGGGGGGTCAATAAGAAGTGTATACGATGATCTTTAAATAAAGCATGTCTACGTCAGTTTCTTACAGCCACAGGCAGCTCAAAGAACTTTATCCAAGTCAGAACTTTTATGGTTGCTTATTGACAGTGAGGTGTGTCCTTGAACACAACACTGGACCTCTATCAGCACCAAAAACTGACCCCTGACCTTCCCATGAACAGATTGATCTTTCCCACACGAATCAATGTGGTTTAATGTTCAAGGTTTTTGTGACACATTCCAGAGAGATAACCGCCACATTTTGCCAAGATGGGATTTCCTACATTACTTACAACATTTTGGATTCTAAATTTGCCTTAAATCTTTCCCATAATTTAACAAATAAAATAATACGTTAAACATCCAGCAACAAAATCCAAACCAACACGAGTTCATGCATAGGTTATAGGTTTTTCTGAGGATTTAGACATTTCAAAAAGCTGAGGTAATATAAAGATTTATATCCGTTAGTCAAATTACAGTTCGGTTGGTGCCCAGTCACAATGTGTCAGGTGGGAGGGGTTTTGCTATATTTCTAAAATCCTGGCTGCAGCTCTGAGGACATTCAATAAGCACTTCCTGCTCAGATATGAATATCAGCTGTAATGAAAGTCAACTAAATAAATCAGTCAAGCGAATTCTGATCTCAAAATACTGACTTTTTTTTTAATTTTATTATTTTAATATGTGATTTATCATATGTTTGCATGCAAAAATGCCAAAAATATGAATATTTCCTGCTTTCTGTGTTTAATATCAAATTAAACTGAGCACCTTTGGGTTTTGGACATTTAAAGACCCAGATGGTCATTTCCTAGACTAAAAGATGAATCCATTACAAGCGAAGATTAAATATAATTGCCTTGTCTCGGCTGTTATGAAAAGTTAATGTCTTAAACTCAGAATGCAAAAAGTTTCTTCACCACCTTTTAGGTTTAAACTGATTTAAACAGACTTATTGACGCTCTGACAGCTCAGAATGAGAGGCATCAAGTCCCTTTAAATCCCTCCAGGCTCAATGCATGCATGCACATTAATATAGGCCTATAAAATAATAAACATATACATTAACAAGCAGTTCAAGTGCTGCGGCTGCGCCACATTTTCCCTCCTAACTTCACCTTCATGATGCAGCGGCAGCTTCATCGGGTTCTCCAGCAGAGACTTGAGGACTCCGTGCGTCGTTGGAGGGAGAAAACTTGGATTTATGGGATGTCGGGACATTTTCTCCATCACGCCTCCTTGCATCGGGATAAACAACAAAAAAACAACACAAGAAGTAGAAGGAAAAAAAGCAGAAATATGTGTAAGAAAAGAAAAAAGAAAGAAAGTGTAAGATGTTGGAGGAAGTCCTCGGCTTTACAGCCTACATGGAAATGAAAAACAATGGCAAAATAAAAGTCCTCAGAATAAAAACTGTGTTAGAATAAAAATGAGCGCGGGACGTGCTGTGGGCGCGTGCTGCGGTGCCTGACCGGGCTGCGGGAGGCGGACAGACCGAGCACCTACCTCCCATGTGTGAGACCGGAGGACTGCTGACGTCAAACCGCGTGCCAAACACCCTCCTCTCTCTACCGCCACACCCCTCCTCTCTCTCTCTCTCTTTTAGTTATTACTGCTAATGCACGTATACAAATTATTATCTTAATATTTCTTAACATAATATTATTGTCTTAAATTACCCTAAAATAAAGGTTGTTGAAAAATTATTCTAATTATTCAAAAGCCAAAGCAGCAGCCAGTTCAGAAATTAATAATAATTTAATGTATTAATATTTTTTGTACAACTTTTTACCATTAAAACAAGTATAATGTTTATATATATATATAAATTATTATAGTATTGTAACATTATTAAGGACACACAC
>CAFUXE010000974.1:409389-426391 GCA_903364295.1 Serranus cabrilla
GTCTGATCACCAGGGGCGTGCAGAGGACGTCAGAGGGGCCGAAATTCAGAAAAGGTGAATTTTTGTAAATATGTGAAAACATTTATATCTGAAAGAAGTACGTAATGCAATTTCTAATGAGTTTTATGACCTCCTTTGTGTCTCCTTTCATCAATAACGGCAGAATTTTGTGTTTCCTTTATTTTTGTAAAGGAAAAGCAAAAATTCGAAATGAAAAGATGTTATAGAAACTAATGCACTAAGGAGTTCATGCATTCTGTAATTATTAAAGGTATCTGTTCTGAGTCAACATACATAGTCAGGATTTACTCTCCTGTCCTCTTTTGTGAGTTTTTTGTTGTTTTCTTTTGTTTTGGGAAGTAGCCTCTTTAAATGTGCATGCAACACATTTTCACAACTAATACATGTTTATTATTCATGAAAAGTAACATTTACAAAGTCCTGTACTTTTAACAGCTCATATGTGTTTCATCAAGAGTTCTGATTTCAAGAGTTGAATCTGTGAACACAAATATGTGTTGCAGGCTGGAGCCGATCCCAGCTGCATTGGGCGAGAGGCGGGGACAGACATGGTTGTCTGTCAGACATATAGACAGACAACCATTCACACGCTCACTCACACCTACGGGCAATTTAGAGTCACCAATTAAACCTAAGCTGCATGTTTTTGGACTGTGGGAGGAAGCCGGAGTACCCGGAGAGAACCCACACACACACGGGGAGAACATACAAACTCCACACAGAAGGGCCGCAGGCCGGGATCGAACCTGCAACCCTCTTGGTCCGAGGCAAGAGTGCTAACCACTACACCACCTCGTGGCCCCAGCGAGATTTTACTTGAAATTGTTGCATGAATCCCAGTAAACCAGCCCACTTCACATTAACAGCCATGACATGTTGAAAGTAACTTAAATCACCCTTTTCACTGTTCTGATGCTGGTTTGAATTTTGGACAGTCTTTAACCAACGAGATGGCAAAATGCATCGCGCTGCCACATGTACGACTTATGAGATATCTGTGTTAACAAGCAGTTGAACAGGTGTACCAATGTCACTCAATTAAGGTAAAAAAAAAAAAAAGAGATAAATGTTTTGTCTTTGAGGACGGCGAGGGAACAAGAGGTCGAAATGTCACGATGTCAGTAATATCTCAAACAGCAGAAACACACACTAGTAAACGTGGTCACGCATTCAGCTTTGAGTTTAGGTGTTCATGAGTGTGTGTGTGTGTGTGTGTGTCATGTCATTTGTGTTTCCAACCGCGGCAGATATTTATAGCTGCAGTTGTTCGAGCGAAGGGAAATCAATATTCGGAGCCTGAGGCAGGAAGAATATTGGCTCGGCCCTTCCACTTCCAACCCTCGCACACACACTAAAAATACTACCATTCACACCACACACACACACACACATTCACTCACTCCAGCGTGCGCGCCTAAACCACACACTTAATGAATGATTCCCCCTGATGACTTCCTCACCTGAAGCCGAACAGTGAAATAATCTCATTATTACAGACTTTTATTTTGTTAGTGTCGAACAAAGACGTCAGCAGGAGAACAAAAACAGAGAAGAATCGGTTTAAAATCCCACATCGGATGGAAAAACCTGTTCTGTATTGATCTGCCTGTGTGACATAACGCATGTTACAGTCCAATAATAACTCCAGTACGTGGTACTTCTGAGGACACGCTCCGATCACAAAGTGGTAACGCTCTGATCCTGAGTTAGACATTTTATTTAGAGTAAAAAGTGAAGAAAAAAAATTAAAACCTAACATATTTGAGTGAAATTTAGATGGAGGAACTGAGTATATTTTTTTCACTGGGTCTCATGTATGAATTGAACTTATTTTTTTCTTTTTGCACAAAACAATAAAAGTAAAACAAGAATATCTTACAGTAAATGGGTTTCAATGTGTTACTGTTTGTTAAATTAGATGCATGTGCTGAAAATTAGCTTTTTGTTTTATCGATTAAACTAAATGTTCTACCTCAGCCCAGCATAAAAACTTGTTTTGCTGTATTTTACAAAATGTTTAAATAAACTACAGAGAAGCTGCTCCGTCATCTTTTTCTCAACTTCACTGACGTTAATTTGTTCTTGTTTACTCTCTTGTCCTTTTTTACCCTTCGGGCCGCTGCAGAGAGGAAAAACATGTCCTGTTAGTTTGGACAAGCTCGTGGCAGAAAACTTCAGGGTCCATTGTGGCTCTGAAGAACAATTCAGAGCAGGAATGTAGACCTCCTCAGAATAGCTTCATGCACTTAGAAAGCCTTCCTGTCGCTGGAAATGAAAGTATGTGATATGACTGTTTTTAAAGGCCGAAGACTGATGAGAGACAAAGGCAGGAGACACACACGCTGAAGTGGGAAAAAAGACAAATGCTTCAGTCCTGAAGATACCTCTTCTTCTTCTTATGTTATATCATGTATGAAATGCTAACAAAACAGCTGTAGCTTGGTATATTTGCTGTCATTCTATGCCAGGAAACAGGCTTATACCGCTACAGCTTTGCATTGCATCATGGAGTTCAACTTGGGTGAACTTTGACCTCAACCAGCCTCAACCATGAACAAAGATTCAAATGGACTCCAAACCAGCAAAATGATATTTGTGTGCCTTACATCCTGCACACATTCAACACCTAAAATAACAGGGCACACCGAGTGTGTTTACCTGTCATGTGTTGTTGTAAGATGTTATCTGTTGACTGTGGTATTTGCTATTGTCTGTATGTGCAGTGCTGTGAAAATGAATTTTCCCCCGGGGACAATAAAATCTAACCTAAACTAAGTGTTGGTCATTGTGTCCCATACAGCTATGAAACCAAGCCCATAATAATACAAACGATCTGTTAATTATCAACAGTCAAAAGAGAAAAATTTCAAGAGAAAATTCACTGATCAATTCCACTGAAATTAATTGATTTTGCTGTTAATTTAGTCATGTTGTGTCTCATCAATCAAGAGACAAAGAAGAACGACTGTAAAAAACAAAGAACCCTATCTGTCATTTCTCTGATAAGCTGATCTTTTTTTCATTCATCATTTTACACCAAACCTTCCTGAGAACTATTATTAGTATTAAAGCTTTATGAACCCAGTCAAATCACTGATGAGTTACAACTTTATTCTGAAAAATTTCAAATCATGACTTTATTATCAATGTTACAACTAAAGGGGGTCCAGCTTTACAACCAGATATCATACTTGGATAAGAAACAGTGGAAATGTCTGCAGTAAATCCTGACCATCTATCTACACGAATAAACACAAATAGTCCTGCAAGAAAGCAAATGCACGTACTTCGTAAAATGTTGAACTACATTTAAAATAAAGTTCTTTGGGATTGAACGACCAGGTGAGGTCAAACTAAACATTTCAATGCATAAAGTTACTGATGGTTGGTGATCTTTAACAGATAAAAACAACACATTTCCAAGGTTTTCACATCTCCGTCTCGATGGACGAGCCAGGCCTTCTGTCTGCCACCTCTCCGTTCCGCTCCACCTCCAAGACGGAGGCCTCTGGAGGGGCAGGAGCCCCCGGGGCACCGCTGCTGCTCGTCACAGGGAGGCTCCATGAGGTCGTCTGGGTCATGTGACTGAACAAAAAGAACTTAAAGGTTATTGATCACCAAACAGACAGTTTCTTGGCCCCTAAACTGCCTCCTTGGGCGTTTATCTGGGAGCTCAATGTTTCTATTCTCCTCTTGTAAAGGACAGACATGGAAGGTGAGAGTGAGTTTATCAAATGTTCTCCTTCCAGGCAACACGTGATCTAACGTGAGGATGAAGTGCAGGTGGAGAGAAGGGAGCAGAGGAGCAGGTGTGTGTCAAAGACAGTACTAGATACTAAACTTACAAACCATCTTGAGAATAAACATGAATAAGAAACCCAGAAAACAACTTGAAGGACAAAAAATAAAATAAAATCAGTAACTTTAAAGATATAACGGCATCTAAGGCGGTGGAGACTCTTACACTTAAACTCAATACAGCAGATTTTAATTTAAGAACTGCATCCAGGTCTGACTCTGTCCCATAATAAAAGAAATGTTTTTGGCCAAATCAAAGTGAAATTATTTAAATTTAGGAATATTATCTGTGATAAAGACCAATAAACAATTTCTTATCAGTGTTCTGGCTCAACAGTATATAGATCAATAGAAATTGACTATAAAATGACATTTGTCTTCTGCGACTTTTACATATGTTTGGGTTTGATTTAAAGCAGTACAGTATCTTTAACGCACATAATTTATGGACATTGACTAATTTTTTCATAAACAAAATATGCAGAAAAGGTTTCCCTGCAGAAAGTCCTGTTTATATATAAACATTAAGTTCAATGTTATGCAAATGTACAGAAAGCAGGTCGACAACAACCATAAATACAAACTGCACGGTTACAAACAGGGATTTTAACTAACATCTCAAGTATATTTGCATGTAATTGCTATTTTTCAGTGGCCGTTTTGTTGATGAGTCAGTTGGTTGTTTGTAATTTGATTAATTGCAGATTTCAACGGGAATCTACACCACTAATAAACATGATAAAATTGCTCCACAGGGAGGGATAAGAAGCTGGTTTGGGTTTTTTTTTTGGTTTTGTTGGTTGGAAAACATGTGATTGCTCTTACTTGATGTAGTATTTGACTCCGTCTGCAGTGTAGGCTTCCTCCCAGCCATAAGGAAGACCTGCAGAAGGGAAAATAAAAAGTCATTAAACTTTTCACTGGATGTCATGTTTAATGTGTTTAACTTTTCCACGACATTCAGACAGAATCAGGCCAGCAGATCACCACAAACGCCTCACGAAGATCGAGTTTCCATCCCGCCTCTTTTCCCGGAGAAGCTCCAGCCTGAGAGCCGTCTTACTGTACTTTTCCACTGCATCTCTTGCAGAACTCTCTACTTACTGTACGAGCCAGAGGGCGAAAAGTCTCTTAACCCCGTTTCAAGAGAACAAAAGAGGGCAAAGTTTCAAATGCTGCCCCGTGGAGATCGGTAAACTGAAACCAAACGTTTCACACCTTCGGAGAAAAGAGGGATTGTGACACTGCTTCAGTGACTTGATATATAACATGACACATGATAAGTGATATGTTATGACATGTTTTAGGGATTCAACAGTATTCAGAGATACTGAGCACAGAGCTGCGGATGAAGTCTACTGTCTTTTTTCACCACTACATGAACACTTATTCTGACACATTTTGAGCATGATTTGAGGTTGAAACCAAATTAAAAGTTTGGTTGAACGGTGCTGTCACGTCCCTGGCCATAAAACGGTCCTTGTCACTTTAGAAACAACTACACCATCTTCCAGAACTGCTTCATCAATTCTTGTGCTTTAAACCTCTTTATCAGCCGTATCATGTCTCCCGTACTGTCCACAGGAAGTCAAACCCTTCCTTACGTGCTCCACTCATCGCAACAATCCTCATGTTTGAACACAGAGACGACAATGTGGTTCTCACCGCAGGAACAAAGACACCTGATCTGCTTTGTGTTCCCGTGAATGACAGAGTGTGAAGCCCTGTGATACATTTCACAGACCAGGTTTCTTCCCAGTCAGTCTGAGCGCTGACTGAAGGACACGGGGACAAGAGGCCGGTGTCAGGTGATGAAAACATGTCTGTCAAAAAGGACACTGTAGAGGAGAGACCAGGTCAGTTACAGGACTGTATGAGTTCCTGGAAAACCTGGAAATCCATATGAGGTATGAACCTCAGACAGATGTTCATAGATAGAGTTTGTGATTTTCAGGCCAATCTTTGTTTTTTGTAGTTCTTACTTTTAGATTCTTTGATTACATTTCCTTCCTATACATTCAGACTCTTTCATTCTGTGTTTTCAGAATGAAAAGTTGTGACGACTCTGAGAGAATTTGCCATCTGGATCAATTGTTTTATTGTCCTATCTGGCCGATTAGTTTCTCTTTTTTAGATGACGAAGTACTTGTGGAATATTTTAGTTTTCATACTTTTACAGTCAGACAGTTGTGTTTTCTTGTGGTGTTGTTTTGTCTGATCTGGACTTTTCTTTGAATTGCGTGTTTGGAACACCCAAAGTCAAAACCCAAAATGTATAAAGCTTAATTTGTAAGATAAAACCTTACCGTTTACGCAATTAAGTTTGTTTAGCATGTGGCTGAAACAAACCTACACTACATCACTTCAAAAAGTTTTTTTGTGGTCTTTTTTTATTATCGCTCCAAACCTTCTTGTCATACACACCTGTAGGAAATTCCAAAATTTCCAGACATAACCGCATGGGAGAGAAGAAGGGTTTAGTTTTGCAATATTGAAGCAGCAACAAGGCATCGGCTGGAGAAACTATAACAACACTGTGGGAGGATGTGTGAGTTGAAAAATCATCAAACCTGTTTCTGTATCTTATCTCGACTTCTACTCTTCTGTAGCGTCTCGTAGTTTTCTATTTATGCCGTTATATATTTATTGTTTTAACATTGTCAAAAAAAAAGACTTTGCACCAATTTGTCCTGCAGCATTTTTACACTGCAGTCCTGGTGTTATTAATATAACCCACACAAGTACACTTGTAAATCCACTTGTTCACACAGTTACACTGATACACACTCTGACTCACACACACACACACTGGCACCCTGCCTGAACTTCTGTTCCCATCTTCTGGCCTGATTTAACTTCATCGTTTCACCTCGTTTGCTTCTTCTGCAGCTCAGCTGAACACTCAGGGAATGAATAAATTACCCGCCTGTGTTGGTTCCATACGTACTGCTGCACATAAACATATAGATAAACACGAACCGCGTCAGCTGATCGTTTAACTGCTAATAGTCCAACATTCCTCAGTGTGAAAATGTTCCTGTATACTGATGGATATTCTTAATGAATCTAAAAAAAGTTAAAAGACACCAGGAGTGAAACTAATGAATAATCAGTTTTTTCACTGGCTGCTGATGTGTTATTTTGTATTTTTTTTCATTGTCAGTAACTTAATTGGGAAAAAATATTTCAAAGTGTGTTTTTCAGATATTATAATATTTATGCTGATAGAAATCTGTTGTATATTTTGATGCAGATCTGATTCAGACAGAAACTTTGGGTCCAGCGTCTCACTGTTGCTGCTTTATAATGATGCAGTTGTCATGGCAACAGGGACACAAAGATACTGACTGTAACGATAGAGCTGTTGGTCCTTGTTTTTAACTGTTTAAAAATAAAGAAAGTGTTGTTTATTATATTAAAACTGACATTTAAAAAAAAAAAAATATGACTCCCGTGCTTATACTTGGATTTCCTTTTTTTCCATCCCAATTAATTCAATAAATACTGATTCCCAAAACAAATTGCCTGGATTTTATGTGAAAAGATCATTTATGTTTGTTATTCAGTTTTTGACCCTCCTTGTCTGACTGTCACATTTATTTCTTGAATATAAACTTTATTAATCACATTTGATCTCATCAGATGTTTTAATACCAACCTCACCAACATCCTGCTGTTAGCAGTTTTAATTAAGTGGTATGGATTTTTTTAAAGAGACATTTGCTCTGTTAGTGTTTGACATTTAAAAAAGATGTCAGTGAACCATCATATTTGTTTTTCAGCTTTCACTTTTATCAGTTTAGTTGAAACTCTAGAGACACCTCAATCACTGCCATACTAAACAATGTTCAATAAAATTCCGTTTTCTTTTTCAGACACATGCAGAGAGCAAAGTGTGTTGCTACTCAGAGAAAAGACATTAAGAACCCTTTAAAGGTCACAATCTGCAGGTTTTATCCACTTATTTCCAAATGTTATGCGCAGTGACTCATTCATAATGATTTATAAAAAGAAGCTTTTATTGTGTAACAGTGAATCAGGTGGGAACAAAAAACCGAGATGAGCATTCATCACCTCCAAAAATTATATAATTCTGGTAATAATTTGGGAAGTCATGATAGTAGTCAATGGTGTTCGAATGAGTGAATGAATTTCTGGAAACTGACTGCTTATAATACGATATGTCGGTGTGTGTGTGTGTGTGTGGGTGGGTGGGCGGCTGTTCTGCTGATCATATTAACTGGCGGTGAATAAAGAAGACAAAGGCTCCTGCAGTTATGAGCTTTTCGATTTAAAAAGCCGAGCACGTCTCCAGGCAACGAGGGCCGTGATGAAGACAAGCTTTAGCTGACAGAGGAGGTGTTTTGAGACCTGGATCAGACTGACCTACTTTCTGTCTGTCCCTCTTCATTACCTCTAATAGGACACAGTGAATGAGAGAGGACGTCTCTGCTGGCGGTGTGTGATCCTGAATCACGGCTGTTAATTATGTAACAGCGCCCACGTCCTCCCACTGATGGAGGAAAAATTAGGTGACTGTGTCAAAAACCTACTTCCTGCCTGCTGAACACAAACTGAAGACCTTCAACGTCAATCTGTATTCATAGGACATAATCAGAGATTTAACTGGAGCAAATCGAAGGAAATGTCGAAAATATAAAATATATCATACTGCCGGCGTATTGCTCGTTTCAGACTGTCGTTAGGCCTTTCAGCACCTACGTTGTGTGTGTAGAAAATGTACTTTGTGCCTTGTGAGGTCAGGTGCATTGTTTTTCATTGACTGAACCACAAACCAAGAAAAAAACAGTTTAAAGTCAATGGTGCAGTATAGAACTAATCTCCAGGTTTACAGAACCAGGAAAGTCTTTTCCAACTTGATTGTATGTACAATCTCTCCTTACCTGCAGAATGTATCATTAATTACGTTGAAGCATAACTTGCATAAAGTTGCTGCTTCTCTCTACAAAGAAGCACTCATGATGTCTTAACAGTTTGTTTCAGAATATTTACTCAGAAAAAAAGATGAAGGACAGACAGCAAGTAACTCCAAACATGATCAAAGTCTCTAAAGCGTCCAATCCGGTTCGAGCTGTCCTTTAATCAGACCATGATGGCTGCATTCCAACATGAATGTTGAGCCTTCGTCCTTCCTGACCTCATGTTCGGAGGTCAGTGACGTTTTTTCAGGATCCCTCCTCCTCATGCATTGATTGACGATGTTTCTAATCTACTGCACGAACACGAGCATCCAGCCACTCAAACACAAAGCTAAACACTGACTGGATAACAGAGAAAGTAAGATGGACTGAAAGCTACAGTAAGTTATTTTCTAACTGTGTTGAGTTGCTCTGGAACAGAACATTAGCTACAGTAAATGGCAACCATAATGTTTTATATTGCTTGTTAAAAGTGTAGGTTGTACCAGATGGAGGTGAAACTAAAGGACTACACCAACACTTTGGAAGTTTTGTCCATTGTTCACTTTACCCACAATCTGACGAGTGTTTTGGCACAATCTCTGTGATTCTGATGAATGCTAACAGTTTAAGCCTTCGGTAGCTTGGCTGATAATCTTAGCTGACAGGCTGTAGGAACAGAAGAAGCTCAAGACATGACATTTAAAACTGCCGGACGAAGTAGCAGTAGATAACACAAGCAGCCAAAATGTTTGGGCCAAACACCAGCTGATAGCCAAATTTAATCGGCATATCTCTTAATTAAATATGTGGCTCCACAGGCTGGGGGTGTAGTGATTATGCAGCATTCCAGTCAAAGTTAGAGGTTGGAATTTACAAACCTCTGATCTCAAATGTTCCAGGTTCTTGACCCCAAACATGAGCAATAAAAAAGATTGTCATTTATCGGCGTCCTACCCTCATACGGTGTATCAGGAGGGTTGGTTCTCGGCTGTGTTGTATTCCCTTTGTATATGTTCCTCCAAAGCCATATTATGAAAATGTAAAGTGTTAAATCAAAGTTTACGCAGACGATTCCTAGTTGTATCTCACTTTATTTTTGCACCCCTTTTTGACCATGGTAGTTCCAGGGTCAGTTTCAAGCCAGAGCCTAATTTTGAAACAGTTCCTGGTTCAACAGCCAAAGAATGGGCCGGCCAAGAAGATCAGCTAAAATGGATTGACCTAATTTTTTAAAAACAAAGAGCTTTACTGTGGAGGCAAAAAATTCAAAGCAGTGCTGTTTGTATTCCAATGTATATACCAGCAAAGCCAGGAGCAACATTTGTAGAGAGATATGCAGTCTGCCATTGTTGTTGTTATGCTTGAAGTTAGCGTTTCTGGGTACGAAAAACCTTTTTAATTGCTTGAATGATATCAAGCATTGGATGGCTAGTAAATTCTTAAAACTAAACACGACTTAGACTGATATATTTTTTTAGGATCATCAGATACTGCTAAAAATGCGTCTTGGGACTTGGCCCAAATGTACTGGTTATGTAAAACCCTATGCAACAAATCTTCAAAATCTAAAAAATGGTGTCGGATTATTTTGATTTTAACATCTAGGATAGTCGTTGGAGGTGTAAAGGTGACCGTGCTTTTTCTGTATTGAGTCGACTTCCCCCCCCATAGAAAAGCTGGCACTAGAGGGTGATAGTTTTCTGCGAACCTTGTGGAATGAAAACTGATATGTATATCCACAAATCCACCACAAACTTTTCATTGGGTTCTTCCTTTTGCCCCTTGCTGCTCCCTTCCACTAAGTTTCCTGAAAATTTAGCCAGTAGTTTTTTTTAAACAGACAAACTGAATGGAAAACATAACATCTGTGTTATTAATGTGAACAATAGGCAATAGCTTTAAATGTTTGTGTAGTCCCTCAACTTTACAATGGTTTCCTTTCAGTGTAGTAACCTAGAAACTGCCTGCAAGTCCCTCAAAAGAGAAACTGTAACTTGTACAGTGACTGTACATTATGCATTTCTTTTACAGAATATTTAGGTTAAATCACTGGAATAAAACCGCTTGTCTAGTAGGTCATTGACTATTCAGAGTGGTAAAAGTGCAAACAGTGTTTCATGCAGAGTTAAGACATGAGTCCGTTGCTAGCAGGTACTGAGGAGATGAGGAGCTGAGTCAGGGAGGAGAGAGTTTGGGTTCATGGTTGGCGGTTGATGTCCTGCAGACGTCTCAGAGCCTCGCTGACAGCCGAGTCCTCTAGAAGGTCAGCACTGCAACGGGGAGGACAGTTAACTCACAGCAGCAGGTCGCAGGGAAGACTTTGGTTTCGGCTTCATCTGGCGGGAGTCGCATGCAGGACGGCACAGAAACAGAGAGGAGGAGGAGATGGAGGAGGAGGACATGCAGGCCTGCATGCATGGAGGCGAGCACGGATCACTTACAGTCGACCTCCAGGATGGCTCTGACAGTCCTCGTGAGCTCCTTCGCCTCCTGGGCGAGCGTGGTCGCCGTCCATGGACTCTTCTTGTAGCGAGGAGGGAGGCCTTGTGACGACGCTCCGACTTTAACGTCTCCAGAGCTGCGAATAGGAGAAAGATGAATCGGCAGTGAAAGACTAATACTGTGACTACAAACAGTCCACTGACTCTGCCGGACCTACATGATTCAATTATGGTTGTTGCCTGGAGGCTTTCAGTTAGTTTAAAGGTTTTTTTTCCAAAATAAATAGCCAAAGCTAACCTTACATTCAGGCCAACCCTTACGTCTCTGCTCTGTCTTTGGTCGAAGACGAAGTACTATCTACTCTACCTGATTTACTTTAGATGTTGAAACCTTTGTGCAAAAGTACCTCGTTGTTGTATCTAGATTTCTGTCCATAGCAAAATAGTGAAGTAAAGGGAATGGAGTCTAAAGACTAAAAAGGCAGGTGGGTCAAAGAAAGCAGGACTTCGACGTAGGAGCCCGGGCTTTATGTCCCATGTCAAAACAAGTCAACGGTGTTGTTAGAAGTAAGGTCACTTGACAAAGCTATTATTTCAGCCCTTTAGCTATAATCACAGCATCACCATCTCAAAACTTTACGACATCGGTGGAAGTTTTGCTTTCTAAAAATCGGAAAGACAGAACGGAGTCAGTTATCACAAAAATGTCTTTTTATCATGCGATCCATTGTGCATTGTGCAAGCACCCGGACAGCATGACCGACCCTGCAGCTTCCACACCTCAACGCAGTGGAACCCTCCACCATGAATTTTTGCATATGAAGGTCATATAAATGCATCAGCTGAGACCGTTTTATTACAGGTTTAAACTCCTTGTAGTAACTTTAAACAAATTAGCCACCATGACTAAAACGTTTAAACATGGTTTGTTGTGTTTCGAGCTGCCAAGCACCCAGAAACAGCCAGTTTTAAAATAATTTTCAGCACCTGTTCATGAGAGCCTCGTCTCCTGTCGGTTGGAGGAGCGATTAAAATCTTTAAATAACGCTCATGAGCAGCTCGTTGGTGTTGGTTTGTCACCGCCTGGTGAATAAGCTCACACCTCCAGTTGTCTGACTGATCGAGGGAGCCAAAACCACTCGCTGACCACGTCGCCATGGTTGCAGCTGTTAGTGCTTGTTCACACTCCTGTCAGTAAACAGTGAAACAGGATGAACGACAGGATTCTCTGCTTTAATGTTTGCTCCTGGAAACAAAGTCTTCTCACAGGTCCTGAGCTTAAATTCCCTGCGTTTTCTCTCCTCAGGGATGTTTCTTTATTACAGCACTGATGTCAGGGTGACTAATGGCTCTAATGAGAGTGATATTCAAGTCATTAACAGGGAATGAATGGGCCTTTATAACGAACAAAGAGAGGCGACGCCTCACTCCTGCTGACCTCGGTCAACCAGACCACCGGACAACCTACATTTCCTCTGACGAGTGGCCTAGAAACAGACGAACAGGTGAATGAAGAAGAAAAACACGAGCAGGGGGTCGTCTGGTTATGAAAGACGTGTGGAGGTGTCCCACTGACCTGGACTGAAATAAAGAAGAAGCCAGGCAGGAGGTGTCATAGCCACGCCACTTTTTATAACACGATCAATTGACCCAATTTAGAGAAACCTTCTTACACAACCGAGCAGAAGGTGCTTATGGTTCACAAAGGATCAGAAACAGGACAACACAACAGACTCGAGATCCCAGACTGAGACTCAGATTACACACATTACAGGTCAAAAGAGTATATAACTGAAGAAGACGTCACCAGTAACATGGAAAATAAAGGAAAAGGGATAAGAGAAAAAATTACAAGAAAAAACTAAGAAGGAAATAAAGGAGCCATATAAGAAAGAAAAAAAAAATCTAAATTGGAAGAAGGGGAGAAGGGAGAAAAGAGACTGAAAGCAAAGAAGACAATTATATGGAAGGAATCAAAGAAAGAAAGAAACAACCAGAAGAAAAGGAACAATTGTTTGAGAAAGCAAATGACTAAATAGCATAGGCCCATTGTCCTCGTAACACCTTCACTTCTGGCATTTACGTGCAATTATTTTACTTTTTAGAGTAAAATCACGGCAAGAGTGTTGTGGGTCTGATTCCAGCTTGTGACGCTTCTGTGTGGAGTTTGCATGTTCTCCCTGTGTCATTGTGGGTCCTCCAACTTCCTCCCACAGTCCAAAGACATGCAGCTTAAGTCGAATTGGTTATTCCCGTAGGAGAAAATGAGAACGTGAATGGATGTCTATCTCTATGGCGTCCTGTCCAGGGTGTGCCCGCCTCTCGCCCAATGTCACGTGGGATTGGCTTCAGCCCCCTGTGACCTGAGTTTGGATAAGCATTTAAGGATAATGAATGAATGAAACTTTTATAACGCCTAACCAGGAGGTTTTTTGCCTGAAACGAGGAAGTAGATTTGTGGCATACTCGTAAGGAAACTGCAGTTTTTTAAAAGCAAATACAACGGAGATATCTGTTTTAAATAAACCCTTGGAGGAACGACTGGTATAAGAAGTGGAGGAAGAAAGGACGGAAAGAAAGAAAGAAAGGAGAGGTATGAGAGAAAACAGAAGGAAAAGAGGAATAGAGACAGCTGTTATATTCTAAACTTAAGCACCTAACAGTCTTCTTCCTCTTCTTCTTCTTCTGTGGTGTTTTCAGTGACCTTACACTTTCGCTGCACATTGAGACATTTCATAATGCCGCCGTTCACTGCGGGCGACCATTAACAGGAGCTAACTGCTGTCCTACCTGGACTGAAGTGGNNNTGAGGGTGTGTGTGTGTGTGTGTGTGTGTGTGTCTGAACTGGGCTAATGGGCTCTGCTCTCTGCAGGATCTCTCATTATGTGACTCCAGCGGTGGTGTTGGGGTAAGACACACAAACACACACACATATACACACATGCATACTGTCTCATGAAGCAGCACAAACACGCAGCGTTACACACACACTCACACCATGTGCATACAATCTCATAAAGTCAGGTAAACACACACGGAATTATATCCACTGAGGACACACATCACATTTAGACAAAAAGAAACACACACACGCGCACACACACAGACACATACACACACACACACCTGTAGCTCTTTGTCGGCCCGTGACCCTCCAGCAGGAACTCCTGAACATTCTGCAGACAAACAGAGAAAACAAACAAAAACAAAATATGACTCAAGTTTTCTTTTGTTGTTTTATGTTATTTCATACACTGCTGGAAGTGTTTGAATCCAAAAACATTTGGGAAAGCAAAAATAATGCCATGGAAACAGATATTTATAACTGAAGATACTTATCAGATAGATAGCTCTATGTAATCAGCACAATCATGGCTAGAAGTGAGAACAACTCAAAAATGTCTTTTGTGCCGAAGCACCGTTTTAATGACATAAATCACAGACATAAAGACAAAGTTACATTTTCTCTGCTAATTATTTTTATGGAATCTATACGTACAACACTTTTCCAAGTTCTCACAAGTGTCCTTCACATATTCTACATATTAAACTATTTCCATGTTTCCAGCATCTCCTGTCCTCTCCTCTGCTCTGACTCTGATGATAATGCCAATTTTTTTCTATTTTTGTGACATTTTAAAGAAAACTGTGGGTTGGTGGTAAAATAAAAGGTAAAAAACTTGATGCTTTGAAGGCACAAACATTGCCTATTCACTTCAGGTCAGACAACATTTGTCTGATCTAAAGCGAGTTCTGGTATTAACCAGCTCCACATCTGCTCTTCTATCTGATTACAGAGATAATGATGCAATGCAAACTGCAAAGTGTGTGTTCATGGTGGTGAAGGGTCACACACTGTTGCTATTTGATGTGCTTTTAACAACAGAAGAAGGCTGTTAATCACACAAAATATATTGATGCTGATGAGTCTGAACATGAAGATTTGATGACATATCAGAAGAACTTTGACTCTTTACCTCGACGAAACTGAGCAGTTTAGCTGTGGACATCTCAAAGCCTTTCTTGGTCGCTTCACTCTTCCGCAGCTGACACTCGAGAACAGCGACCCGTTTCTTCAGGTCGTCCGTCTCATCCTGATGATGAAAAGAGAACAAAAGAAACATTTTCTTCTGTCAATGGACAACAGTCTTCACCATCTAACCTTTTAAAATAAAGGTAAGTAGGAAAGTAAACTTTGGGCTGTTGTTCAGACAAAATTATCTGTTTTTTTTAAATGTCACCTTGAACTTCGGGAAGTCTTGAGGAGCACTTTCAGAATACTAGTAAACTAAAAATTCAGAAAGCAATCAGGAGATGAATTGATTATGATTAAACTGTGAAAAAATGAATCACAAAAATAAAAAATAAAATGAAATATGTCCTTGAAGCGCAGCGCTAGATGATTTCTACTGTTGAATTACATCTTCTGATTGTGGACATCATGTTTTGACACTTTTTAAAGGATTTCTGTAGAAACAGCACCAGTGGTGAAACAAGTATTCAGATCTTTTACTTGAGTAAAAGTACCACAATGTAGAAAACTTGTAGTAAAAGTTAAAGTCCCAAATGTAAACCATAGTTCTTCTGTTTTTAACTGATATCAACTTCTATGTTTGTGTAGCTGTAGTTGATTACTTTCCACCACTGGTAGCACTTTTTTTGTCATGATATTTACAGCTTGACTGCTCGCCATTGGCAGCGAGCTCTCCGCCATCGCTGCTGCTGCTGACCTGCAGGTTGCTACCCAGATTTCTGTAAAAATAAACCTGTCGGGGAGAGAAAGGCGACGTCAGAGAGAGAGAGAGAGAGAGGGAAGCAGCTCTGTCACTGACGGAGTGAAAACACTGACCCACATTCAGAGCTCAGGATGGAGGAAGAAACCAAAACACAGAGCGAAAGAGCAGCTAAGGGACCACAGGGAGGCTGCAAACATCTCATCCCCAAAAAACTAAACACTCTGTAATAAAGACATTTGTTACATAGAAACTAGAATGTTTTAAACAGATGAAGAGCTTCAGTGGCCCACAGAGAATTACCACTAACTGTAGTTTTTAGCCTTTCCCAGCTCTTAATGTTGGATTTTTGACACATTTCCTGTCAGGTTCAGTCTCAGCAGCAGCAGACAGACACAGTTAGTGACGAGCAGGTGAAGAAATTGGAACATTTAGCAGCTGCAGAGACAGAGAGAGGAGAAGGAAGCACCTTTTTATTTGAATCAGAAATGTCTCAATATGAAGATTAAAGACTTCACATAGACTACCTGGCAGTCATAAGTCCTTTGAGTTTGGAGATGGTTTCGACCATATTCACACAGTCAGACCCGCCACAGTTTCATGATGAAATTAAAAGACTTTTACACTTCTCAAAGGGTGAGGTGGGGATTAATTTGACATTTCCTCCATGCTGGTGCACCACGACGGGCTACAGGTCTGCTGGGGAAGGCAGGGAGTGAAGGTTTCCAACCTAAGGCTGCAAGCTTTACATTACCTCTCGTCCAGACCCAGACCAGGCCAGGGAAAACAATGTTCAAACCTGTTTTGATATAAAACTAAACACCAGACTGAACTGGTATACTGAGTTTTACCACTAGGTGGTGCATTTGAACCTGATGCAGCTCTGAGTGGAACATAATGAGACTGAGAGAGTCCATTAAGAACATTGTAGGGACTCCTGTCCACTTGGTTGTGTTAATGCACATCTAAGCAGCTCCCTCACTTTGCTGGCAGTACCGTAGTATTATATTTGCACTTTTTTTTTTTTTGCGAGATCTTGATGGCATACTCTAACATATTACCATTAAGCGTTTTTCTCTGCAGAGC
>CAFUXE010000974.1:449451-463392 GCA_903364295.1 Serranus cabrilla
TCCCTGAGCAGGGATGAGAGAAAAAGAAGAAGAAGAAGAAGAAAGCGAGGAGGTGAGCAGGAAGAGGTGGGAGAGAAAAAGAAGAAGAAAGAGGGAGAGGGAAATAGAAAGAGAGTGGGAGGGAGATGGAGGGAGGAGGTGGAGAGTGGTGGATGGTGGGACGAAGATGGAGGTAGAGAAGAACAAGAACACAGATTCAATCAGAGCACTTTAATCATTTTTAGCAATTATAAAAATGTTATACTTTGGCACAAAACAAAAATCTAGAGAATAAAGTGATGTGTTTCTGTCTCTGTGGACACATTTTTACCCTGAGAGACCCATTCCATTCAGATCCATTTTTAGTTTTAAAGTCGTGTTGATCGTTTAGTAAATCGCAGTGTTATTACATCTTGAATAAATGGTGCAAGGAGTAGATAAGCTCTGTAACGGTCTCGATAGAAGGATAGAAAGAAAGCAGACAGGTAGTTGGTGTGAAGTTTTCCTGCTGACTGTTATAATATTAAAATTAAAGTCTCTTTGGGAGGTTTAACCCTCAAATTTACTGATTAACCTCATACACTTATCCCCTTCCTACCAAAGACCCATGTTTGTCTTTGTAGTGGGGCACAGGGGTCTTTAGGGGCAGACAGCTGGTCAATAGTAGATGTCACATAGAAGTGGTGAGCATCATCTGAAAGCTGGATCCTAGAAGTTGAAGTTGACTACTTGAGAGTTGATAGAAATGGGAAAAACCCCCTTCAGAACCCCCACAACAAAATCAATCCATGCAGTGACTGGGCTTCAAAAACGTTTTGACAGTTTGTAGATTTCTGTATTTTTAGTGATTGTTTTGCGAGTACTTGTGTTGTGTTGCCTGCACAGAAACCCCCTTAATACTGTGTAAGCCACCCATCCTTTGAATCCTCTAGGTCTCTAGTTTGTGCACAGCAGTGCATTTTATACACTGTATATATATGTATAAATATGTTTTTTCTTTTATGATTAGCATAAAGAAGAGACTTGTGGCTACCTATAGGACCTATCTTCATTCTGATATCTTGAGGTCAGGTTTGAAAATGGGTAGTCAGCTTTTCCCTTGTTAAAATTTAGCCTAACTCTTCTGAACTTTGACCTCTATCTTCATTGTGGCATTACCAATTAAAATTGGGCTCACTGAATCCAATTAGGCTCAGCTTTCCAGCCATACCCAATTTATGCAACTCACAGAATGTTTAGAGACCCCAGCAGGCATAAATATTCACATTCAATAGGACAAGTAGGGGGGAAAAAACTACATAAAGAGGAGACTTTCATTCAGATATCCGGAGGTCAAATGTCAAAGGGCCGCTTTAAATATGGCATTACCAGTTTTACTTTTTGCCAAAATTTAGTCGAACATTGGCCAGTTACCTCGCCCACTTCCCAACCAGAAATCATAACATGATATAGTGCTTCATTCCAATGGATTCCTGAGGTTCTCACTGTGGCGCTGAGCCTCTGAGAGACAAAGAGTTGGCCGGGATCGTCTCAGAGGGTTATTATACCTTGAGATTGAAAACATTTTGTGCGATCCGAGTTTATTTCAATTGCTGCTGAAGAGTCAATTTATGGTTTAATGTCAGACACAGTTTTATGGTTGACTTGTGTAAATGTGAAAAGTATGTATCATGTCAATGAGAGATACAATTGGAAGTGTTTTACCTGTGGAGAGTTGAGTAGGTGATATTCGTCCTGAAGCTGTGATATGATTGGAGCCGTACTTTTCCATCAGCTCGGCAAACTCCCTCCTGAAACACATACACAGTTTTTTTTTCTTAATTGTAGTCTTAATTCAAATTTGACGACATCAGTATTCTCAAAGAAGCATTAAGATCATCCAAGTTACATGTTCAAATATTCCATGACTTGTTCTGCATTTCAACTCGAATAAATGCAACAACAGCACTTTTGTTGAGATCTTGTGTGTTTGACTTGGAATGTTTTAATATTGTAGTCAATTTATACACATAAGAAGTTATATTCATAAACATCAAATAGATATTGAATGTACAAAATGAATTTCCTTTAAGTATGTTTAAAGTATAAATAAAGCATAACAAGAATCTTACTACTTTTCCTCAGATGTGTTTAAAAAATGAATTATTTGACTTTTCCTCCACTACAATTATCTGATGGCTGGTTACTTTACATTCAAAATTAGAAACATACAATATTGAATTTATAAATTGTATTGTTGGTTTCCTTTCCTTCCTTCTTCAGCTGATTGGGAAAGAAGAGTTGTAACCTATTCAAGTGAACTTTCATTTTATGTGTTTTATTTTTACTAAACAATAAATGTGAATGCAGAAGATGTTTTTATTTGGACAGTGGTGGAGGAGGCTGTGTGGAGAGCAGATCTGTGAGTGTTTGTCTCCCTCACATGGAGGCAGAGGAAACCTGAGGTCTCAGCATCACTGTCTGATCTGGATGTGATCCGATCGGCTGTTAAAGCGTTTAAACAGGATCTGTGCGGTGAGTGAGACAAAACACTCAGAGGTCAGAGGTCACGGGTCACAGACAGTGCTTCACCATCTGTTTTTTTCATTTATAGAGCTGTCTTATAAGGAAATTTCATCGTTTAAAGTGCCAAAATATTTCATATTATCAAAAATCACATTGTAGCCCTCTGAACCCACAAGAAAACACGTTTTCTTTACAAGATCACCAAAAATACAGCATTTGTTGTGGAAAGAAACTGGAAAATCGACATTATCTTCAAAATGTAAACTCTGCCCCAGACCTTGAATGGATAATCAGTTACAAAAGGTCCATTAGAAAAAGTTGTCAAAACGAAGCTTAAAATTGTGATATTTCTGTCAAAATTACTTTATTCTACATCTCTCATTTAAAACTTGCCATGATTCTGCTGAGACTCTTATTTGAGAAATATTCACTGAAAATCTGTTGACACAGAGCAGAGAGGAGAGGACAGGACAGGCTGCAAAAAAGCATCATTTCAATATGTATAATATGTCGAGACCCAGTTTTCTTTCACAATATTCACGACAATTGTGGGCACTAGTTAATGTTTTGTTTATATAAATCCCATTTTTTCTTTCCCTTTTTTATAATTTATGTCATTATACCTGTGTTATTCTGCACAAACATCATGTTTGACTTGTTCACACCTCTAGCCATGATTGTGCTGATTCCATAGAGCTGCAGGACTTTATTTGATAAAGTTTTACATATATTTTAAATATTGCAGAATACAAGGCCAGTGAGTAAAATGTATAGGAATAAACTGAGTTTTTTTCCTGATATTTCAGTCTGTACACATGGATGAATTCACAACCTGTTTGACCTTGAATTACTGCAGATAATTTCCTTGAAACTCCCAGGCTTTTCATGTCTCAACATAAACTTCCATAAATTCCTCACAGAACTCCAAAAATAAGTTTGAAAATTGTTGTTTTTTGTTGTTGTTGTTGTTTTTCATCTATTGACCCTGTGAGGACAACAGAACCAAATCCCCCCCGCAGCTTGATTTCATCCCGGCGTCCTCACTGTGACCCACTGTTCCTCTCAGCAGCAGCTGCACACAATCATCATAATTTGTTTTTAAGTGTGAAACAAATCGCTGAAACAATCGAGGTCGAGCTTTGAGGTGAATACCTGGCGTGTCAGCACAAAGCTGCTTTCGCAAACACACACACACGCACGCACACACACACACACTCACAGAATGGGGCTGCAGCTTTTGTTTTGTAATAAGGATGAAAATGAAAGGACTTCTCCATCTGCCAGAGGTAGGTCGACCTTTCCTCCGCCGTCACAACAACACAGACGATTCATATCAGCAGCTGTGAACTTTTTCACCGGGTCGCACCTCAGATAACTTTCACTTCCTCTCTGAATCACATCCACTTATTTCCTACATATTCATTCTCTGATGCCTCCAAACAAACTCCTACCACCCCTTTCCTTCACTTAGGACTGACATTATTATTATTTCCCCCCTTTTCTTCCCATCATGTCACACCTATCTGCAGTTCCCGGTATTATAAACAAGCGTTTTAAAATTTTTCAAAGACTATTTTAACATATGACAATGGATAATTCCATTAATATAGATTTTTTTAGTCTTGACAGTCAGTAAGAAAAGTACAACACAGTAAATGACAGGTAGCCAACCTCCCCCAAAATCCTGACACAACACAAATTCCCACAAGCGCCTGAATAAAATTGCTGTTTTTAAACTGTAATTGCTTTTTTCCTGCTTCTGTTACTATTTCTATCCCAATGTAAAGTTTTCTGGAATAAGGAGAGCAGACAATGGAAACTGTTTCAGCAGCCTCTACGGACATGGACAGGACAGGACAGGACAGTGGGCCTCATGCAAGATTAAACACATGAATGTGAGAAACTGTGATTAAAGTAGATATGAGTATTGGAGCCAGTGCTTGTTCTATACGTGTATATGTGCCCCATTTGTGCCACACCAGTCAAATACGCCTGGACACGCTGCTTGTATTTGAACTGTAAATTTCAAATTGAAAGTAGGCTGCAAAGGGTTTGCAAATGGTTGCATTCTGTTTTTATTCCCTGTTCTTTTCTGTTACAACAGACCATCTTTTTGGGAATCAGGGTTGTAGGTGTTGATGAAAAATAATGTAACCATAACAAATGCAGAAAGCTGTTTATATTAAAGACAGCGGTATAGATGTGGATTGCGTATGAATGCCAAAAAATACCTAGTCTAATGCTATTTAAAATCACAGAAATGGACTGCAGTCTGATGAGCGTCCTGCAAAAAGTGCAACCTGGAAACGGCGCCTGTTCGCTGTTGTTTCTGCTGATCTGTGTGTTGCTTTGCGTCTCTGATCAGCTGGAGCTCTCTCCCTGAGCAGAACCCCCCGTGGACAGACAGCAGAGCGTTCCTATTGTGTCACTGTGCGTTTGTCTCAGGCTGACATGGAAAAGCACAGGGGACAGCAGAGTGCCAGGTCAGTTTACCTCCTGCTGGTGAACCACAGGGAGGCTGCCTGTCAGCTGCACACATTCACCTCAGACTTTACACCAAGGACGGATCAAACCGCGGACACACTTCATTTCAACAGGCAGTAAAGGTTGGTGATAATAAGACCTGTCCCTCCTCTGGACTGAAATTATGTCAGGGAATTGTCACACTGGGAATACAAGACGATTCCTTGGAGAACATATTCATTAAGAACCTGTTCAAGGAAGGCTTCATGAACACAGGCTGCTCTAGAACAAACAGCCAAGGATCCTCCTGGAAACACTTTTCTATAAAACGAGATTTAAAAAATTCAAGTCTCCATCTGATTGTTGTCAAACAACCAAAATATTATCTGAAAAGGTTTTAGGGTAATCTTTCCCACTAACAAACGTCTGAAAAAAAAAAAGAACAAATATGGCGACCAGGTGCTATATTAGATGTAGAGATTCAAATTTGATCAGCGTTGCCTGATTTGACAGTTTGATCTGAGTCATCCTATCAAACCTGCAGGACGGTGGCTAACTTCAAAAAAGTTTTCTTCCATGAGTCGTGCATTTGGATTCTTTCCTTGTTTTGTTGCCAATGAGCACAACAGCTTCCTCTCTGCTCCTTTCTAGATATGATATTAATTTGTCTGTCTCCAGACGTCATGGAACATGCCTAATGGCCTCTACTTCTTCTACTCGGTTGACTGAAAGATTACAGTGAGTTGTAGCATATAGCACCACCTTCTGACTAAGTGTAGCTGACCTAACCCTAACTCCAACCCCAACCCCAAACCCAACTCTGAACAGCTAATTTGCCTTTCTTTATTTGCGACATTTCAAAAGTTTGCTTAAAATTCACTTTTTACAATAGAATGGAAACACTTGACAACTGAGTCTCACCTGGATTCATCGTCTCTGGCTACCAGCAGGGACATGTGGTTGGAGAGCGAGGCTGTCCTCAGGATCTCCACAGCCCTATCAGGAAACAGGACAGAGGTGTTACGTCATCGGCTGGTGTGCAGGTGAACATGCATATAAAGTACATTAAGTTCATACATGCAGAACAAAACTTAATAAATGACTATATAAAAACATAACAAATGCAGATTAGATGCGCACACAAATGTTCAATGAAGAATGTTGACATCCTAATGTTCAGCATCTTACTTGGTTTGACTTGGACTTTACTGCCTTTAGACTTACTCAGACTTGATTGGACAATGGACTTCATTAAGTTGGGTTTGACTTCTACCCTGGTGTCATTTTAATGCACTGGCTAGCACTGCACGTCAAAATGTAACGTTCCACTACGATCACAGTTTGTAACATGTTTTTTTTAATGAAACTGTTTCATAAAACCAATGAATCAACAAAACTACATGCATGTAGTTTTGATGTATGACTTTCTTCTTAAATGTAACCATGGTTACATTTAAGAAGAAAGTCATACATCAGGTTAAAACAATTATGTGGCTTCCTGTGTGTGGACTTTCTTTCTCTTTATTCTGTTTTACCTGTCTTCAGGTACATTTCATATTTACGCTAAAGGGTGCTTTGCAACCTCAGATCAGAACGGTCTGAATTATTATCTCACTATCTATTAGATAGATTGCCATGAAATTTGTTTCAAATATCCATTGTTCTTCTATGATACATTTGGTTTTGTTCACTCTTTGGGGGCCTCTAACTTTCTATTAATCACAACTTTAGTTGACCAAATACTTGCTTGATGCCAATTTGCAAATGGTTTTCATGTTCAAGTTTCTTCGACAGACAATCTTCTAATTCTCAATGAAAATAAATAGGTTCACAATGTTTTTTTTGTACCACTGTACTTTGAATGCAAATAAGTGCTAGACTGCATAAAAAAGCAAGAGTTTATTTATAACAGAGGTCAAGGCTATGCCCTGAATGTCCTCATATCTTAGATATTATATTTGATGTTTGTTGATTAACTGACCACTGGGTGGAGCAAGTTGAGTATCCCTGCCATACAAGGTAATAATGTCTTCTCTATGCTAATATAGTGATCAAGGAGTTAGGATGGACAGGCACGATCTATGTATAACCAAGATTGATCGATCTTCTAACATTGAACTAAACGCATCACGTTGGTAGAATCCGCCAATCGGAATCAGAATTACTATATAAAGACATAACAAAGTGCTAGACTTGAAGCCTAAACAAGACCCAAATGCTACAGCATTAAGTGACAGCAAGTACACTTTATCAAGAGTCTGCCTGTGACGAACTGGGACAAGAACGGGATGTTTCTGCTGTTGCCATCAATCAAAAAATTCAAAACACCTCTGCAAACACTGTGATAAACTGCAGACACAGCAAACTCACCTATCATTGGTCACCCCAATCAGACTGATGTTATTGACATCCAAAATCAGGTCACCTGACTTAAGCCGACCTGGAACAGGGAGTGACAGACAGACAGACCTGGTGAGGGAGGATAATAAAAATAATAATAATAATAATAACTTTCCCAGGTGCTAAACAAAAATACCCCAAAAAACCCTACCGTCCAGAGCTGCCAAGCCGCCAGCGATCACCCGCTTAACGTAGATGCCAAACTCTTCTCCTGTCATCTCTCGGTAGCCTCCAATTACCTTCACACCTGTGCACAGATGAGGTCAGGTTAGTTAAAAAAATAAATTATCTGTATTTTATAGTTGTACTGTTTATGACAACACATTTCAACATGCTGAGCTGCAGTTTAGAAACAAGTGAGATGATGTTAATTCAGAGGTCAGAGAGGTGTAAGAGGTCAGGGGGATGATGCTCACCGAGTCCCTTCTTGCAGTCGCAGAACTCCAGCCTCTGTACGGCTCGGTTGATGCCGTGCGGGCCCATGATCGTCCTGGCAACAAGAAAAACAACAACAGATTCAAAAACATATCAACATCCTGCCTAATGCAAAGCCGCTCCCTCTCCTCTTTGCTCTGCTGCACAAAATAATCAAATCATCACAGGATTTTGTCATTTTCTTCCCCCTCCCTCCTCCACACAGTCACATCCAAACCAATAAAATCTGTCGCCTCTTAAACGGCACAGCGGTTGAACTGTGCAGTGACCTGGATGTAAGGAAGCACCCCAACTGACACAAGCAGTGATCAAAAATAATCAAAGGAACATTACAAAGCAGTTATTATATCCTCAACAGCTGCCGCTGCGTGCGGGGAGATTTGTGGGTGAGAAGGTTCAGATTAGAGCTGGAGAGATTCCTCAGACGTGGTGAACATGATGCTGCTGTCTGCTGGTCCTGTCCCGAGGCTCAGCTCACCGTCAGAGCACAGCTTGTTTCAGATGCTTATGTATGTGTGTCTCTGTGTGTGTGAGTGTCAAAGTGTTTGTGTGAGGCAGCATCTATTGTCATGGGGAGACTGACTTCACTTTTCAGGGCCGGCGTGAGAGTTTTTTGGGGGCCTGAGGACAGTTTAGCAGCAGCTGTGGGGCATTTAAGAGGTAAAATATCTTTTTGTTTCTGAGGTTGTAGTGGACTTGATCTGAAGGCTACGGAGAAGATTTTGATATAGAAATAGAAACTTATTGAGGAAAAAACGGACATGGAGAATCTGAGCTCTCACCTCAAGATATATGAGCAAAAATGGGTTCTATGGGGTACCCACAAGTCTCCTCTTTGCAGACATGCCCACTTTATGATAATCCCATGCAAAACCACCTCACGGTCTTGGTGACTTCATGTGGGTTTTGTGGAGGGATTTTTTTTTTCACCAATTTTAAAAATTCTCCTGTGGTATTTTCTTTTAATGTAGCATGGGCATGGACTTCATATACTCGTGTCTAATGTTTTATACCCTTATACACTCAACTTTCAACATTTTAATAGGCACATTGGGAATCAATGCAGTAATGGCTCAGTATAACCAGCCAACAGGCTGAGAACAGACAAAGTTAAAAGTTCAGTCTTACGCTAGGTCTGGAACGGGCAGAGGTCAAAAGCAAACAGGTTAGTAAGAGAAGGTGAAGTCTTGAACCAATTAGGGATTAGACAAAGAGGCAGAAGTCCAAGGAGCAGGCAGGGATCAGACAGGCTCAGTAGAAATATCATTAGACGATCTGGCAAAGAATGAATGGGAATGGAACGGCGTACGTACAGTGTAAAGGATTACTGAGGAAGTAGAGATGAAGCTGTGTTCTTCAAATGTAGCTTTACTAATTTGAAGACATAGACTAACAAACAGATATCAGGCTAAACTAATCCCGTTTATTCTCATCTAGGTAATTTGACACTTTGAAAGCAGTTTGGGGTTTGATTTGTTAATTCTGGATGGAGTTCTCTCAGGTAACAGTCCGCTTTTATTTTGAAATGAAGGCAAAACGTTTAGGTTTTTAGAAGGAAAAAGTTAGGATTTTAAACCATGAGAGACATTGATTTGAGTGTTGATCAGATGATTGTGGTTACATGAGCCGATAATGACTTACTGGCCTGCCAGCAGGTGTTCACTCTTGCTTTGTGTTGGGTCACATTAAACAATATAATGTATAATTTCTATGCTGATGACACATATCTTTATCAGTAACAGTAAGTGACTCACTCCAACAGGTTTATCATCCCTCTATTTAAGCTGTCTGATAAAAGAATAAAGTAAAAACTGCAGTTCCCTCTGTGGATGAACAGCAACAAGTCTTGAAAACTAAGAACAATATCCAGTGAGCTCAGAGCTGAGTGCTCAGATATCATCTCAGGGTTTATAGCGAGCTGTGAAGCAGCACCGCCGGGTTACATGCAGTATACTGTGTTATGTAAGGGATAATGTACAGAGACGTGGATGAATAAAAAGACCAAGGTGAAGCGGAGGTCGCTCTGATCTCTCTGGAGAGGCTTATTTTGAAATAATAACATGATCCATCTTAACATGCAGCCGACAACCTTTAATTATGTAAATATATAACATTGGGGACGTGTTGATTTTAAATGTTAAGCCAAGATATCCGACCCACTGAGGCTTCTGAAAAAAGAACATCATCATTTTTTATTCTGACCTTTTTTTTTATATATATAAAAACATGCGCCACTTGTGGAATTCTGGGATTGGCTCCATCCCCCACAAACCAAGTTTGGATAGGCAGTTTTTCCTCAAAGACAAGTTGCATGTTGACCCCAATTGGCTGTCAAACAGACCTCAAACCAGCAAATTTAAATCCATTTGTTTTACATCCTGCACTTCCCACATTAAGCACAAATATCACCTTGGCAGCATTCTTGTATGTGTGACCATGCCCAAGTATTCCACATAGCCAATACTTATTTTACTTTTATTTGTAAGTAAACTACACATCGGCCACTTGTGTCATGTCATAGTCATGTTCAGCCAGCAGCTTCTTCTCAGAATCAGCAGCTGATGGAGCAGCTTCACTGGATGTGTCTCTGTTTTCACCATTTATCAAAGGGCTGTCTGTCCTTAATGGTCCAGATTTTGGAAATCGCTCCATGCACAACCCACCTGAACCAAGTATGCAAAGGAGACCCAATACAACATGGAGCCAGGGGCCAGTTAGAACTGGTCCAAAATAGACCAGAGGATAATTAGATCCACTTGGCTTTAAGACACATTGACACACAGACCTGAGACAGACAAAGAATTAATCAACTCATCGTGTCCTTTGTGGGTTTTTTCATGTTCTTCTAAAACAAATCTTGGTTTTCGCATGAATACCCTGACGACAGCAGCAGCAGCAGCTCTCTGAGCACCACACACAGATGACAACAGCCGACAACGTGCAGCAAACCCCAACGGCTGGGACACGAGGGAGCAATTAAACTGATCACTTAATACCTGATAATCTGCATTACCTGCCGCAAGTGATTAACATCACACACAGGCCGATTGCCAGCGGGAACACGGTAACACAGTAACACCGCCGCAGAGACACAGGGCACGTATGAACTAACACTGACCAGTTTCTGCCACTGTGCTCCCAGGTCTATGCTGAAAAAGAAGAAGAAGAAGAAGAAGAAGAAGAAGAGCTCTTCCTGCTAGATGATAGATGAAGATAAAAGAAAATAAATCTTTTCTTCTTCATGAAGACAAATAAATAAATAAATAAATGGCCATGAATTCTGGAAGTTAAGCTGTTGCGAGGATCACATGGGTACAGAAAGTGACATAGCTATGTTAGTCACGTATAATTGTGACACACAGACATAAAGTGACGTTACATCAAATAATGTCGTCAACTTTTATTTTAACGATGGACGGTTTAACCAATCCACCTCCAGTCCCTCTGGCATAAGATCAACTTTTGTTTGCTTTCCCCTTCGCTTTCATACTCCATAACATAATGCCATAATTACTGCAGCCAATCAAGGGCACCATAAACAATATATGTTAATATAACTGCCCATCAAATGGGCAATAAGAACCTCTTGACCTACAGAGACTACTAGTCCATACTTATGGGCTGATAACAACTGATAAAACCTCATTCCACCATCTGATAACATCTGAATCAAGAGCTTCCTAACATTCTTGGGTTCTAAGTCGGATACGCTCATATCTCATTCCTTCTTAGCTCTCACCTAAATATGGCCACTTCTGGCCCCCCAAAAATATGAAAAATCACAACTCAAGACTTCAACAGTCCACAAACGCCATGGTGGTTACATCCACTACCTTAATAGAGTCTGTGGTCGACAAATCATGGAGGGGACGTGAGGAAACATCTTGAAAGCGTTTAATTGTAGAATTTTGTAATGTCATGTTTGTAATTATATGCTAAAAAGGCAGTTTTGTTAAGAGAAGGGTATCCTCTGAAGAGAATCTCTGGATGCTTACATATTTTATGCCCTCCTGTCTGTTTGCTTATCCTCCCCGTGTCGGATAGAAAACAAGACGCCCCAAAAACAAGAGAGGATGATAAAGAGAGGAGACTCCCGGCGGTAAAGCGCAGCAGATGTTTTCATGGAGATGAGTGATGCAGATGGATCCATTCGCTGACAGATTATCAGCCGTCACCGGATGCTGTGAGGCAAACAGAAGCTTCACTTCAAACAGGATCACAGAGTGATCGCATGAGAGGAGATCAATTAGTCAGTGAGCTCATTCAGGAGTTGCTATGTACCGGCTAGTAACAGTCAAACATGTCACAACATCCACCTTACACTAATAAGACGTACAATTTAGAAGCATTTTGAGGTTATTTTCTATTATTACTACATTTTGGAGGCAAATATTTTACTTTTACTTCTTTCATTGCTCAAATTTAAGTAGAAAGAAGGAACTATGAAAAGATAGTTGGTAGCACTTAATAATAACCATTATTTATAAATGGTTGGCTGATAGTTAACATTAGCTGTTTCACTGATATCAAACAATGAAATTATAATGGTTAATATTTTTTTTTGTTATTTTAACAGTTTATTGTTGCACACAGAATTTTATATATTATATTAAGTATTTGTTAGTGATCACCAAATGACTTGGACACCTTAAAGAAACCGTTTGTAAAATCTATAAACACAGAGATAGACCAGACGTTTGCTAATGGTAAATAATTGTTAACCATTTGTAAACCACCCATAAACATTATTTGGATCTATATGAAGTTGCAGCTACTTTTTTTATAATAATTAGTTAATGATTAACAAGTGGTTTATATAGCATCAAATTAAATCTATTTGGCCCCTATTAAATCTTCATTGGTCCTCTATAAAGGATGTGTTTATTTGTGCAACAAAAATATAGGTCTAAATCATGTTTTTTTTTTTAATGAATGATTTATTCACCTTTTAATGAGGTATTATAATAATCATTTGCAACTTTATAATATCTAAACAATATTCATACAGATTTTACAGATCAATAGGTAATCATTAATAACTACTTAAAATAATATATACATTGATATAACATGTGCAACAATAAACGTGTAACAAACAAAAATTGCAATTGCAATTAATTGTAAAATAACTATAATTTATCAATTCATAATTTATTAATGATAGCTTTCATTAAGTTTAAAAAAAAAAAAAATTGGTTTATTTAATTAACAGTAACATAAGAAAGAGAAACACAGCAAATCTCTCACCTGAAACAATGGAATGTTTGACATTTTTACTTAATATTTAATTTGAATGATTGATAGGTGGCTTGACTTATGGATACAATTGTTCCGGCTCAACTTGACACTCTTTAGATAATAACTAAAAGTCACTGTGTGAGCTGATCTGTGGCCAGATTGCATTAAAAGTTTATATTTTGTAGATTTCTACTTGACAACAGCCACATTCATCTCGTATCAAAGGTAATAACACAATCTCCGGCAAGTCAAAAGTACAACATGTCCCTCTGAAGTCTCAGAACTGGAACCCAACATGTTGTTGTTGTAAAAAAAATCTCCTTTTAAAACAGCTCTTACATGCATGACCCAGAACTGCGCACCAGCATGTGGACTTAAACTCCGCGGCATCTGCCGTAAACAGGCTGTAAACCTATTTCACCTCTGAAGTCTGTGACCCACATGAACTACTGCGGCAGCAGCCAAAGATTGAGGAAGAAAAACAAAAGCTGTAAAAAAAAAAATAACTAAAAGGAGACGAGTTTTCTTGTCTAAAAAAAGGAAGAAATAAGAAAGGAAGGAAGGCAGTAAGGGAGGAGGAGCAGAGGGGGAATTAGCTTACCAGTAGAGGAGAGACAGCCCATCGAATCGCTCAGCGTCCTGAGGGAGTAATGGCATCGCACACCGTCCCAAGACAAAAAACAACAACACCCAACCAATCACACACAAACACACACAAGTGTTAGGGCTCCATGAGACAGCGGCGGGTGGTTCGGAGGAGGAGACGGGATGAGATGAGACGGCAGCGGCGGTTCAAACGAGGTCGGTGTGTGTGACCGGAGAGAAGAGGAGAGGGATGGAAATCCGCCTAGACAGGGAGAGACACACGCTTACCTTTACTCACTAATCCATGCTGATACCCGTCCGTCACACACACACACA
>CAFUXE010000974.1:518875-543457 GCA_903364295.1 Serranus cabrilla
CATTTTACTTGTCTGCACTGACTCAAACAAAATGTAAGCTTCAGTTTAAACTTCGCCCCTAACCCAGGACAACTTTAAATCTGTTTCAGGTCCAGCAACTGGCTACCCAGCTGACACCAGCAGATATGCTGCACCTGCTTACCACGGCGCTCCCGAAACCAACAGCGGTTATTTCGATGCTTCTCCTGTAACCTATGTTGTCGGAGCTGGTTCTGTCCCTGACCTTCCTTGGGTTGAGCAGCCAGTTGAAGCTGAATTCTCTGACCCGAGTGAATGGATGCCGCATGGTGATTTCCCAGACTTCAGCGTCTGGCAGTCTGGTGGCTTCAACTCCAAGATGTCTCAGGGTGAGAGCGAGCCTTCTCCTGTGCCAGCTTCAACCTACGTCATCCAGTCTGGAAACGGATACATGCGAGCCCTGCAACACCAGTCCCACGCCAACTATGCCCCACAGGAGGCTGAACCACTACTGTATGTTGCTGAGCCTGTCAGAGCACAGCCGACTAAGACTCGCCCCGCTGCTCCTGCCAAAGGAGGAAAGAAGTTCTAATGAGGTAAATACAGACTCAAAATTAAGCTGTTGATGCCTTTACCATGACTGACTTCACTTCCCTTCATTTTCCAGGTGAACCTACTGGTGCTTTTGCGAACTGTTGTGTTTTAATAAACAAACTAACATGAGATCTTGTTGCACTTTATTTGCCTTTCAAATTTGTTTCCATGTGTAAATGGAATACTTTTAATCAGATCCCAGCTGGAAGTCATTCTTATGCTAGCCAGTTAACAAACTGCTTCACTTCCCTACTCTACAAAATGCATTTAGATAGTTTGTGAAAAGCAGACAATGTTTTGGCATTACAGCACAAAATGAAGCCAAGAAACTTAAAATTATACTACTGGGTTAAAAGTAAGATGCTATGCTAGATCCCCTCTGGAATTGTTATATACATTAACTCTTGTCTAGTGTAGAAAATTGGTTCATGGCCATTCATCTACCAATTTTAGGATCTTGGCAATAGATGCTTAAATACTGCAACCAGAGTATCAAATTAGTGCTGAATTTTGATCACAGCTGCGCTTAAAATTCAACTAATTTGCAGATTCTCTATCCTGTAATATGGCCCTGAGAAGCTAGCAGGATCAGCACAAATATCAGACTGCAGGAATTTTAGGAAATTGAGACAATTGGGCTTCTGTTCATGATGCTGGTGATAAGTTTCAAGTTAGAACTTAAGCAAATCCAACATTTGTCATTTCTACTCTTGGGTGTGGCCTTTCAAATAATGTTAGCTGTAAAGTTTGAATACTGTAGCACTCCACACTTTAAATACCCAGGTTTGAATTTGTCTAATATTCTGCAGGTAATCACAGCATATTTGAGTCAGTTTTATGTAAAGTTCATCTAGGTGAGAACTATTCCGACTAACAGCACAATATTAAGGCAGTTAATTAAATAACAGGATTTGAAAGTAAATCCTTAAGCATATTGGGTGGAATTGCATGAATATTTGGAAAGGCTGGTGCTCATATCCAGTGGTTAAAAATGGAGGATGAAAACACTTTCCATCAAACTGATATGAAGTTACAAACTGACAGGCTGCAGAGCTGAAAAAGAATAACAAAGATCGGCAAAGTCCGTGTTAGAAGGACTGGTCACACAAACATAGGACTTTGACAGTGATTTTAAAATGGACAAACAATTAAACTCTGTAGTAAAACCATGCGTCTTCCAGCTGCAGCAGCTGTCTAAGAGCCTTATCTGTCTTTTGAAGACTTTGAGAGGATTTTTCATTCTTTTATCTCAACTTGCATAGACTACTGCAATGCACTTTACGTTGGTGTTAGCCAGGCCTGCCTGTCTCGTCTGCAGCTGGTCCAAAATGCTGCTGCTCGCCCACTAACAGGAACTCATAAGCAAGAGCACCTCACTCCTGTCCTGGCCTCCCTTCAATGGTTCCCTGTCAGTTTTAGGATTAATTTTAAGATTTTATTGTTTGCTTACAAAGCATTGAATGTGTTCACTCTACCCTACCTCTCTGACCTTTTACAGCCATATGTTCCATCACGATCACTGAGGTCCGCAGATCACTTCTAATTGCACCAAATGCTAGGCTGAAGAATAGGGGAGACCGGGCCTTTACCATTGTAGTAGTATTGTATTGATAATTCAACAACCTTTAGTTTGAACACACAGCTGAACAGAAACAATTGACTCTGAATGAACACCAACACTTGAATGTCTCATGCTGCCTTGTTGAGCTTGATGTTTTATTTGGATCTGGGGCTCAGTGAAAGATCTCTTCAAAACAAACAGGCTGCAATTTCCTGAAGAGACAATTAAACACTGAAACTAATCATGTAATTGTTGTTAATTATCTGCAGTCTTTAACATATCAAAGGCCAGTTCAGGGAGCACTCACATCAAACAAACTCCTGATCAAAATGTGAATCTGTTACTGCTGCTTTAAGTCTTTAAATAAACAGCATTTGACCTATACTTATAAATGAAACAATCAGCGCTGACTGAAATGGTTCAGAGCAAATTATCTCTGCTAGGATGGACATGAAGCTCCTATGATCCACTGCAACAGTCTCTTAAACGCATAATCTCAGGTCTATTCATCAGTGTTACTTTTGAGAGTGTGTTTGACATTTTTGAGGACATTGCAGCTTTATTGTGTTTCTAACTTCCCAGAATCTTCACGAGCGTCATTGCTGCATTCAGTAAATCCTGTATTACTTGCAAAAGCTTAAATACTTCCGCTGATGTTTTTGGAGTAAATTGTACCTTTGAAATGTTTCTCAGATTTTTTTTATTTTTGTAAAGTTCTGAAAATCCTTTAAATGAAACAGTTTGATAACAAAAAGCATCACATTTAGGTTGAGCTGTAACACCATACACACATGTAAATCCATCACTTAACTTTAAAGAGGTTGAGAAACTTTTGGCATAATATGCACCAGGGTCACCCTCTGAACCTTTGCCCCCTGGTGCATGTTGGATGGAGGCCCATAAGACACAAGACTGAACTGGGGCTTTGCATCAGGCAACATATAGCCTACTGAGCATTGTTTTATAGCTTCAGGTTGATCACTGGTCCTGGATTTGACCCGGAATAACATAACAGTCTGTCGGTCCGGAGGAGCTGAAGGGCAGCATGTCTAAAGAAATGTCCGCCTCGCACTCATACTGCAGGATGGCGGGAAGCAGTAAGTTGCTGTGGTTGCGGGAATCATTTGAAATGACGGAAACTTTGTCAAAGTTCTGCTCCAGGTCTCCGTCTGTGTGCAGCAGAGGCGGCGGCGGCGGCAGGAGTCTCTGCGCTCCGGCCCCCGGCATAGCGCAGGCCTCCTTCTGCATGGTGGTGTCGTGGTGATAGGACACCAGCTCGTTGCTAAAATCCACCGCCTCCACCGTGGAACTGGAGCAGTATTTGTTACAGCCCAGGATGGTGGAGAAGGCCTTCCTGAAGTCGGCGTTGAAGGCATAGATGACCGGGTTCAGGGACGAGTTGGCCCAGCCGAACCACACGAAGATGCTAAAGGTGGTGTCGCTGACGCACGGCGGCTCTCCGAGCTTGTCCAGGTCGCAGAAAGGCACCACGCAGTTCAGGACAAAAAACGGCAGCCAACAAAACACAAACACCCCCATGATGATAGAGAGAGTCTTCAACACTTTCGTTTCTCTCTTAAAAGATGTTTTTAGCGAGCTTTCGTCGTGCGTTGACGCGCGGTGGCGGTGGTTTTGCGCACGGGGCCCTGCCGCCCTCTCCAGAGACGAGATCCGTCTGATTTGGGTCTGTGCGATGCGGAAAATACGCGTATATGTACCCACCATTATCACCACGGGGATGTAGAAGCTGATGAGGGACGAGGAGATGGCGTAAGTCCGGTTCAGGCTGGCGTTGCAGTCGTTCGGGTTGTCCGCTGTCGAGTTGTGCGCGCGATGCCAGTTGAGCTGCACGGGGATGAAGGAGATGAGGATGGAGAGGGTCCACGCAACCCCGATCATCAGGAAGGCGAACTTGCGAGTCATCTTGCGCTCGTACCTGAAAGGGCTGGAGATGGCCCAGTAGCGGTCCATGCTGATGATGCACAGGTTGAGGATGGAGGCAGTGGAACACATGATGTCAAAGGCCACCCAGGTGTCGCAGAAGCGGCCGAACAGCCAGATCCCGGCGACTTCGGACATCGCCCTCCAGGGCATCACGAGCACGGCCACGAACAGGTCGGACACAGCCAGGGAGATGACGAAAGAGTTGGTGACTTTGGAGCGCAGGTGGCGGAACTTGATGACCGCTGCGCACACCAGAGTGTTTCCCAACAGAGTGGAGACGATCAGGATACACAGCACGCAGCCGGTCAGCGCGCGGAGACTGACGCCTCCGCCCGGCGCAAAGCTGTCCGCTCCAGCTGTGACCACCTGGTGCCGGTCCAGGTGATTTTGGTGTCGGCTCTCATTATAAAAACTCTCCATGGATGTCCAGACTCACGGTGCCGCTTCCGTCTCAACAATCGCTCCCATCGTCTCTCCACCATCACCTGCAGCGCGCCTCCGTTCCAAACTCTCCATGTCCAACACGAGAATGACAATAAAAACCCTCCAGAGAGACAATACTGCAGTATAGCAGCCGGTTTGTCCGCTCACAGTGACTGAGACTGCAGACGGAGACCCTCCAGAGTTACTCTCTATAACATATTCCGCCTCGCGTTAAGACACAGCAGCCTGATCCGTTTATTCTCATCGGACCCTCCGAGATTTACAGGTGCATATACTTACTGGCATATGGCTTAACTACATATCGAAAAGAATAATTAAAATAACATATGGATATAAACACATATAGGCCTATATATTAAAAAATATAAATGCATTTAAAAACATTCTAAATTATAATCTGAGAGACTAACAGGCTGCTGCAGAGACATAAAACACATAACTCACTTGTCAGATAATGACACTGATAAATTAGTGTTTGTTTGTGTAGTGGCAAATAAAATAAAAATAATTTAAATACATAATTATTCAATTAAATCAGATGGGGGAAAAAGAACAAAACTAATTATTTTAAGATTTTAAAGGAATATGTATTTCACTAAAAATAACGAAGCCTATATGGACCTGTGTTTGGGGGAAACCACTTTTGGGGGAATTCAGAGGCGGCGTGTATGTGTGTGTGTGTGTGTATGTGTGTGTTAGAATACAGAAAAGAAAAATAATACAAACGCAAGTTTCCAGAGCTGCAGGAGAGTGGTGGCCCTCTTGTGGACAAATACTCACAACACAACATCACACTGATTTCACTGAGACTGTTGTTGCATTTTTAGCACTCATCTCTAACTTCATTAAAAGTAGCTGATATGAGAAATATGAGGATACTATTTTATAAGTAAATGTCCTGCATTCAAAACGTTACTCAAGTAAAAGCACAACAGTAATAGTGTCTAAATGTACTTTATGTACCAAATGTTAAATACTCATCATGAAGATTGGTAAATGTCTGAATAATATATGTTACACTATATTATTAGATTATAATGATTAGTGCTTATTTGAATAACATTTTGTTCTACTGGGTGTCTCTTATTTCAGTTCAAGTTTACGCAGTTGCATAGTTTAAAAAAGGGGTAGGTATTAAAAAATTAGTTATCGCTCAATATTAATTGTACCTATGGAAGAGGATTTCGACCAGGCAGGAGAAAAAAATTATTAGGAAGACATTTTTATTTTTATTATAGACTTCGAGAAAAAAAAAATCGAAACGAGTTGAGAACAAAGCTGAGAACATAATAACTGAGACACAATGTCGATAGAAATCGAAATATCTAGAAGAAAAAGTGTGCAAACAATGTCGAGAATAAAGTCAACCTTTTGAGACTATAATAATAATAATAGCTATAATAATTATGGATGGTGTTACAGTGCCACTTAGTGGTTGTGAGACGGTACACTGAGTGAATGCACCAAGTTCCCCAGAGTCGTGTATTCTTACCTTTTACAGTCTGTGGCCCGTACGTAGTTTTTTTTTAACCATTTGACAAGACGCCCATAAGATTGTATACTTGTATACATTTTTCCGTCGTCATTTCGACTTTATTCTCTAATTGCATGATTTCAAAGAAAACCCCACTCATTATTCTTTTTCTCCTGTCTGGCCCTAATCTTATTTATCCTCTCTATTTTTGACAACATTTGCACTGTACAATATCGTATGTAATGTATGTTCTGCGAGAGCTTGAACGTTTCTTTCATGTTTGTTAAAAAAAAAAGTTTTTAAAAAAGGAAACAGTGTGTAGGGTATATTAACTGCGCAAGGTGGCAGTAATGCGAAAAACATGGATTCTAGCTGCCATAATACCTCCACAGAAGAAGAAGAAGCAGAAGCCGAAGAAGAACGACGACGTCAACAATAACAACAAGACATCAACATGGCTGCGGACAGTGATGTGAGTTTTTATAATTACTCGTTGCAGTGGATTTGCTATTTCAGCTTCCGTACCAAGCTTGTGTGGTGCTATTACTGAGAAGTACACTGCGTTTATGAGCTACAATTTCACCAGCTCATCTATAGAAACCATTTTCCCGTCGTCATTTCGACTTTATTCTCTAATTGCATAATTTCGAAGAAAACCCCACTCATGTTTTTTTTTCTCCTATCTGGCCCTAATCCTCTGTGTCCTCTCTCTTTTTGACAACATTTGCACTGTACAATATCGTATGTAATGTATGTTCTGCGAGAGCTTGAACGTTTCTTTCATGTTTGTTCAAAAAAAAGTTTTTAAAAAAGGAAACAGTGTGTAGTGTATATTAACTGCGCAAGGTGGCAGTAATGCGAAAAACATGGATTCTAGCTGCCATACCACCTCCACAGAAGAAGAAGTAGAAGAAGCAGAAGCCGAAGAAGAAGACGAAGAAGAACGACGACGTCAACAATAACAACAAGACACCAACATGGCTGCAGACAGTGATGTGAGTTTTTATAATTAAGTGACTCGTTGCAGTAGATTTGCTTGGTTATTTAATCGCTTATCTCATAACAGCAGAATTGAATTCATGTCCAGTCCTAACCTGTTTCTTTTTGCAGCCCGAGTCAGAGGTGTTTGAGATTACCGATTTCACCACCGCTTCCGAGTGGGAACGGTAAGCTATCTATCATCGCTCTAATGATTACAGTTATAAGTTAAGGCTTTAACTAAAGAGTATAACTATTATTAGTACGAGTACGCGCAGTAGCTTGTACGAGAAAGCATCGCTGCCCCCGTGAAACATACAAACACACAAATACACAGCGTTTTTCCATGGGCCTGTGTCGGTCCGCTTCAGCATTACCAGAGACAGTTAACTGACCACTCAGTTCCTTTATATATGTCGCCTATGTTTAGGTCTGAGTCTATTGAATATGGGAGAAATGAAAGTGAGCTCACATTATGACTGTTCCTTCCTAGAGTATCCGCAGCAAACCATTTTTCATATGCCATGTCTTCTGAACATTATGACACAAAATTTTCATTTTTCTGACTGACAAATCAGGAGAAAATGTTTCTTGTTCAAGTCCTGTCTCTGTTTTAGCATCTCACTCTGCTGACAAACACACACACAGTAGCATTACTTAAACTAAGTAGTGGTGGTAAAAGCAGTGTTCCTTATATTCAGCATCTTTGATGGTTCAGGGATGAGTCACTTCCTGTATCTGTGACAGGGGTTTGGCCATTGCCACGCCCATCCAGGAGAATATTTTGGGATTAGGATTGACATTTTTTGAACGAGTAGTTTGAGAGGTGCGATCTCCAATAAATGACCTTTCTTAACTGTTAGATATTGTGTGCCCCTCCCCTCTCCACTCCCCTTATCACCAGAGCAACCAGCAAAGTTAGGATAAACCAGGCCTTCAAAATAAAACCCTGCTATAAGTAGTTTAATGGAGTAAAACCTTTAGAGGTACCTGTTTCCTAACAGAAATCACAGGAATACAAGTACCTCTTGTGAAGCAGTTGTCCATGATGCAAGGGATACTCCAAAGCAAGGAGTACTTGTTGCTCTGATGAAATTGTCCTTTAACTTTCTAGCAGTTCATCAATAGACTAGCTCATGTGTTGTTGATCTTGACAAAAGTTATTTCACATTGAGAAAAAGGGGTACTGTGAATATCCAGCCAATCCCTACTGCTGCCAGCTAATATAATTCATTCTATTTGAAGGTTTGTGTCCAGAATCGAGGAAGTGCTCAATGACTGGAAGCTGATTGGTAACTCTACTGGAAATTTGACCCCAGAAAAGGTATTGTACCCTCAATAATTAGGCCTAAACATTCACCTGGATAACACAAGCAGGCTGTATGCTTCTAGCAGGTTCTTCACCTTCACTTTGCTGCTTCTTGATTTTCCAACAGGGTGAATACACCAGTGGCACCTGGGCGGAGAAGTCTCAGGATATTAATTTTGCTGACTTTAAGTTCTGCATAAGTCATTACTACATGACACAAGAAAGTGAGAAGGACAGTGGGAAAGACAAGCTCGAGGAAGGTACGTATATGTCTAAATGTGTAATATGTAAGATACCTGTTGACTTAATATCGATGTTTCAGAAGTAACACTTAAACTTGACATTTACAGTTGTCTATTATTGTGTGCTATTCAGTATGTCGATGTTTTAAAATTAAATGAACTGCAAAAGTCAATAGGCAGTAAATGGTTATCAGACAAATCAAAAATAGATCAAATTACATAAATAATCCGTCTAAAAATGCTGGTTCGACATAACTCTTGTTCTTGTGTCCAGATGCCTTCCCCTTAGCAATGCAGGACCTTCTGTGTATGAACAATGACTTCCCTCCTCGTGCACACTGCCTGGTCAGATGGTGAGTTCCATCATGCATTATGTTTTCTTGCATAGAGAAAACCAGGTTAATCTGTTCAGCCTTAGAAATTACTTATTTAAACTAAACTGAACTTAAAAAAAAGGCTGCTTAGTGTCACTGTCACCTTTTGAATGAATTTTGTATTTGTATAGGCATTGCTCATTAATGGCTGTTTCCCCTGGTTGCAAATGCAGTCACTTGCAGCAACTTGAAATATCAACATTTCAACTGACATTTAAAAAAATTGTTGTTTTTTTTGTTTTTTTAATTGTGTAGAGAGACAAGAAACACAAGGAGAGATGGCAATGTCCCTTGCATGAATATAACCTAGAACAAAGTGATTAAAAATCACTCATTTGTCTTACACTCACAGCTGACATTGATTGTTTGGAATGAATTTGGTAGAATGACGAACTTTCTCCATTGTGACTAATACATCAGCAGCTTCATGTAATACTTTATTGAGCTGATGTCTACTATGACCAAATATAGGAATATGCTGTGCTTTGGTGATGCAGACTGGTTGGTAAAAATAGGTAAAAGGTGTAAAGTAACAAAGTGGAGAAAAATGCAATGTTCTGATCTGCTCTAACTGTGTCTCTGGTGACAGGTATGGTATTCGAGAATTTGTGGTCATCACCCCTGGAACCAACTGCGAGGCTATCATCAGCGAGTCCAAATGCAATCTGCTTCTCAGCTCCATTTCCATTTCTCTGGCCAACAGTGGCTGGTGAGTAACCTTCATCAGTTAAGTAGGCAATGGGTAGCATCCCACATTAATGTTTTAATGGGAAAATGATTTGAAAGTGAAAAACTTGGTGTTATCCATTTCAAACAATGTAAGGGTGATTCTTAGAGACGGGTGCCTTTTGTGTAGGGTTTTCTACCCTTTTTCCGTACTTTTCGGTATTAAATGTCATTTAAGTGGTAAAAATATGTCAGAACTCTTCAATTTTAACATTGTTCTATGTTAAGAAATATTTTGGTATTTACTGGGGCTGTCAATCAATCAAATATTTAATTGCGTTTAATTGCATGATTGTCCATAGTTTACTCGTGATTAATTGCAAATTAATCACACATTTTCTATCTTTTTTTTAATCTATTTTTCAAGTTTTTATAAAGATGGGAGCAGACACATGCATGCTTTATACAAATGTATTTTTATTATAATTGGAACAATCAAAAAGAATGACAAATACTGTTCAGGATAACCTCAGAGGTACTGCATGCTCAAAAATATGCGTAAAGCATAACATGGCAAACTCAGGCCCACAAGAAACAGCAGATGGATGTAATGACCTGAATGTATTAGAAACGCTAACATAATGTAGTGTAGCACTTTTACACACCTTAAAACTCAAAGATCATTCCCTTGATCCTTCACACTTACAGGAAACATTTCTTTATTCATTTCTGCACACAGAGGGTTGTTTCTGGTCACCATCCACACTGTTACTGCTGCATCGCTTACTCATTTCCGAAACTACGGGGTGGGCCGAGGTTCATTGATCAACGGGCATTGGCACTATTTTAGAAGTAAATGCATGTTGAAAGAACTGCGTCTGGATATGAGCGCTTCACAAGAGATGGAACAAACTGGAATGTATTTAGTAATGCGTGCTCTTCTTCATCTTGTGTCCTCAGTCAGGTGCCCATGTTTGTGCAGATCCAGCAGAAATGGAGGCGGGTATATGCTGGAGAGTGCCAGGGACCAGGTGTGCGCACTGACTTTGAGATGGTCCACCTCCGCAAGGTGCCAAACCAGTACAACCACCTGTCCGGCCTGCTAGACATCTTCAAGTCTAAGATAGTAAGTGCCTGTTCATGGAATAAATCTGAGGCACAGGCCAGGTCAGATAGAACACACATAGAAGTGGCATACGTCTAAAAGCTGGTTTGAGATGCAGCTCAGCACTGTGTGCCAAGTAGTTATAGTCATAGATGATTAATACAAATTAATGAATTAATTAAAATGATGAGGTGTATAAGGGTTTATTGAACTATGAAGTGAAGTGAAGTTTCAGAATGCAATGAAATGGCTAATATGTAAACTAACATCATTACACATTAAAAACATTGGACTCATTGGATCCACAAGTGTCTCAGCTTTCCAGGTTATGGAATTCAAAGACTGTTTATGGACCCCAGTTTGCAGAAATCAAATGAATGAAACATGCAGAAATTTTACTGAATGAGAAGAACTGTGTGGGTTTATTCCTTTAGCTGCATGTTATCAGCATGAAGTGGTGTGCATGTAAAGAGAACACTTATTCTCAACAGATATCTTGAGGTCAAAGGTTAAAGGACCTTTATTAAAATAGCCATGTCATTTTCTCCCTTACTGAAAATGTAATTTACCCCTTCTGGATAAAAGATCATGACACGGTTTGTGACAATGGATTTCTTAGATCCTCTTCTAGAGAGTATATTGCACACAATGTTTCCGCGTCACCACAGGTTGAACTGCGAATCACCATGACCACTCATAGCTGATTCCTCCTGGTCAAAGATCTTCTAATAAAGACTGCAGTGCAAAAGTGACTTTTAGGTCCTAGTTAAGTTCCTGAAGTTCTTGGGACAGTTTGATCAGAAAGTGCTAAAATATCTCTTTTTTTTTCTCCTCAGGGCTGTACTCTGTCCCCTCTACCTCCAATTAACATAGCCATCCGTTTTACCTACATCCTCCAGGACTGGCAGCAGTATTCATGGCCACAGCAGCCTCCAGGTTAGCAAACACACAATAGGGATGGAGTAATATATGATGTTATATATATATGTGATGATATCATGATATCACACAGTGATTCTGCAATACTCATTAAGACAGTCATCCAGGGCTCAACAGCATCCCAAAATAACAATGTTGTTTCTTTACTTTATTATTGTCAATAGTTGCTAGCTATTAGTGGCATAGTGAAAATAATTTTTTTTTTTTTTATTTTGCTACCAATTAAGAAAAAAGTCTTGAAAATTGTCTTGTGATTGGTTAATTGTCAGAAATTGTGGCGCATTGTGGTCAAAATGCTTCATTTTAGAGTATATATAGTGAAAGCTGCCCTGAAATTGAACGTAGCCATTATCAGGAATGTTTTTCCGCAACTCAAAGTCGAAGAATAAAATAGTTTTAGTGCATCACAGGAGAATGGGATTTGAGCATTTAAAAGGAAAAATGAAGAACTCTTGATTCTGAATAACTATTGTCAACAAACAGCCTCTGCCATGAAGACACAACTATGTCATGGCAGGTTTATTGTTCAAGGGGTCAGGATGAACAATATTACTGAAACGATGCACTTGCCCCAACTAGCACTGTACCAGTAAAACTAATCCCATCTTTCAAGAACTGCTCAATAATGGGGATAATCTCTTTTAATAACTAAATTTGATCAAAGCTCATTCAAATAAAAATTCAGAATATGGTCCACGAGCCCTATAAAATATAAAAACTAGAGTTGGCTTTAAGTTTTCCTGGTTTGATGCCAAAAACTGAGAACAAGGCTTTCAAACGAGTTCTAGATTATATCGCTGTGGGGTTGACACATGCATAAGAAAAAACTTAACATCTAACCGACTTGTGTTTATGTTGATGACAATAGAGTTTTTTTTCCCTTTACTTACTGGCAGACTTTGACACACTCCTCGGAGGTGAGGTGGGAGGTGTGGAGTTTGGGAAACTTCCATTTGGAGCCTGTGAGGAGCCAATCAGGTGAAGGCATTGTAACCTGGGTGACAGTACATTCCTCAAGCTTGCAGTACACTGCAAACGAAACTGAACTTGGCTCATTTTAATTGAGCTTTAATTACACGTGTAGTGTTTACATGTTATAACTGTATCACATATAAGCATAAATATTTGATGTATATTCTTGAGGTCAGTGGGTTCTGGTTTTGGCATGTCGATGAGGCAGATGTGGAATTATTATTTTTATATCATAAGCATTCTATGCTATAATGTTTCTCTATAGTTATGTTTACACTAACTAGTAAAAAGAGTTAAAAACACAGAATCTCCAAATCTAAAAAAAAACATAATAATAATTTCTTGTCTGGTTTTGGATGTTGTAGTGAGCTTCATCTTGCGACCACTTGGCCTCACCTGACTGAAGGCATAGTTGTGGATAATGATGTCTACAGGTAAGCGTGTCCTGAATCCTCTATCTGAACTGAGCCCTGCTCTTTTAGATGTATAGATTGGATACTTTATTTACTTCGATGGGGGTCGGGAGAATTGCATTTCACGGCAGTACTTTCGAGAATAATTGCAAAAAGCAAACATGAAACACAAGTTGTCTCTCGTTGATTGCAGACGTTGAAGCCTCTGAGCCTTTGCAGGAAGTAGAGGAGGCTTTTGCCTGACTTGTGGGGTTGAAGAAATCTGTTTTCAATTTTCTCCAATTCCCTCAATTCTTTTCCCTGTAAATATGTTTTCCGTTTTTCAATGAGTCTGAATTTTCTGTGCTATTTCATCCTTCCTGAATGCTTTTAGCACTGAATATTCCACTGTATGCAATTCAAAGGCTGAGTATATAAGTCACCTGTGGCCCCCAGATGACCAGAGAGACCAACACGCCTGCAGAACATAGCAAAACCAGCAAACGGCTTTGGGATCTTACCAAATACGTTTTCTCTTTTTTCGTGTGTCCCCACAGTGATCTCGACCCTCTCCAAGCCCCTCACTGGTCAGTCCGAGTTCGGACAGCTGAAAACCCTCAGTGTTTACTGGGTAAGATGTGTGTCTAGTGGACATCTTTATATATTGAAAAAAAAATGTGATTTTGTCCATGCAAACTACAGTTAGTGATATGTATTTAATCAAGCTAATTATATAGAAATAAAGAAAGCAATTACTTGCGAGTCTCTTCAGCTTAACCTGAAACTAAAACTATGCTCTTTTCTGGGAGCTAATATGCATCTTGCAGCTACTGCTGATGCTAACTCAGCTAAAAGTCTGTCATACAATAAACTTTGTGTATGATGACACTATAATAGTTTATATGCTAATCTAATGGTAAAGCAAATTTGCGTTAACCAACAAAACAGAACAACCAGAAGCACAAATGAAGACAGCTTCTATTAATCTGTACTCCACATGTGCTTATAATCGGTGTAAAAAGATTTAAAGGATTTTACTTTTTTTGTCTTCCCATGCAGGTGACTTTCTGACAGAGTTCTTCAAGCTGTCTTGTAGAAAGGAGTCCACAGAGGAGATTCTGGGAAGGGGATTGGCTGAAGAGGAGGGCAAAGGTCAGGTTGCTGGCTGTACTGTTTAACATTGAAATGAATAGCATTGTTTTTTTTACCGTCTATGGTTTGTTTCTCTGCAAACTGTAATGTAAAGCATTTAGTTTACTACCTCTTTCACTGGTGTTTGTGAAATGTTTGAACTGCTGTTTATTTCCCCTGCAGAAAACAGCGACATCACCTCTGCTCTATCAAAGCTGACGGAGCCAACAGCAACAGTGCCAATCTCCAAACTGTCCGTCTCCAACATGGTGCACAGCGCCCGAAAGCACATCCGACGCCACCGCCGCACTGATGAGTCACCACTCAACACTGATGTACTCAATACTATCCTCCTGGTAAGGTTTATTCACACTGACACATTATAGCAAAATACACTGCCTGGCCAAACAGTCACACACTCAGATATTTTGTTGGACAACCTAGAGCTTTGATTACAGCACGTATGTGCTGTGGCATCGTTTTCATGAGCTGATGCAATGTCACAACATTTATTTCTGTTTGAGCCTGATGAATTGTGTCATCTTGGAAGGTGCCTGTGCCATCAGGTTAGAAAAAATCAGTTCAATCCTGGTCATTCAGTATATCCAGGTAGTCCGCTGACTAGACATCCTGTTCTGACCCAACTGAAGCAAACCCAGCCTCTCTTCTTACCCCGATACTCCCTTTCACTCTGGAACAGGGGAAGTCTGGACTCATCCGACCACATGACCTTTCATTGCTCCAGAGTACATTATTTATGCTCCCTAGCAAATTAAAGCCTTTTTTCCCCAATTAGTCTTACTGATAAGTGGTTTTCTGAAGGCTACGCAGCAGTTTAGTCCCAATCCCTTGAATTCTCTTGTGGAAATGCTCTTTCTTTCACTATTTAACATAGCCGTGAGTTCATCTATCAAACGTTTAAGCGATCTCCAATCACAATCATTCAAGATTTTTTCCTCAGAGATGATGGTTCACCACTAGCCTTCCAGGTTTTTATTATGCGTTGGACAATTCTCACCCCACTTTAAACAGTTTTAGCAATTTTCTCAGTTTTTTGCTTAAAGCAGGCCATTAATTTGACCCTTCTAAAACAGAGTAACATCTTTTTTTTTTTTCTTCTCATGACTACAGCATATGTCCTCTGACATGGCATCAGTTGGGGTGAAATAACTTGTGGCTCGCTGAAACATATTAGTCACTGCAATAGTTATCCAATAGAAGGCTCTTATTTATTTACTGAGTTAAATCCATGTTTTGTTTTAGCCAGGCAGTGTATATACAAAAAAATGTATATGGTTATGTTTAGTTATAATGTCCTGTAACCTGGAAGAAAGTGGAAAAGGTTGTATGGCAGTAGGTTTTGACACTGCTTGATTGGTTGATGTATAATTTAATTTCTTTTCTTGCTTTTCTTGTCTCAGTATCTCTTTCCAGATGCTGCTGTGGAGAAGTCATCGGAGAGCAGCAAGAATAAAACTCCCCAGCCGTACGCCTGTGGGAAAGCCCAGCAAAAAAACAACTCTGCTGATGTATGACCCTCTACCACTTAAACACTGTGACAGTTTGACTTGGGTGTCAGTCAGTGACTCATGTCATAACTTCTTAAAAATGTTTCATTTGCTTCATTTCATTCCTGTTCTGAATTTCCTTTTATTAGACAAGAGTTTTTTATCAATCGTTTCCCCTGCTTTTTCTCCCACCATGCCCAGAACCTTTTCCTCCAGCTGAAGTCGGCACCCTTTGACAGTCTGACCTACCGTCTGGCACTGTGTGCATGTCTGGTCAACTACAACCATGGTGGGCTGCGTGCTGTCGCTCACCTCTGGCAGGAATTTGTCCTTGAGTTGCGATACCGCTGGGAGAACAACTACCTCATTTACGGGTAGGTACGACACAGGGAAAAGAGCAAAAAATCTGTTTTTCATCAGCGTCTCAAAATAGCATGTTCAGGTTAAGGTAAGGGGTCTTAACAAATGATCAGAATTTCTTTTTCTGCAGCAGAAAAGGTGAGTTGTTGTGGCTATGTTTAGGCAGATGAAGGAGAAACGGACAAACATAGGTATAAATGATCAGCTAACTAAATTGGTATTACAGATTTGCACTATTGGTTCATGAATTGATTAAGACTTATCAAGAATTTTCACATTAGTGCATCCCTCAATTTTTTGACTTCTGACTGCATGCAAAGTATGTTATTAATTTTGTGCATTTTGTGTCATTTAACCTCAGCCATATTCCTCTAAAAAAAAAAAAGGGTGCAGAATCAAAAGTAGTTAATGTCGTTGCTCAGTCATGTTTGAAATGTATCTATGCTTCTTAATCTACAGACTGCCCGAAGGATCTCCTGATCTTCGCTGTTGTCTTTTGCATCAGAAGCTCCAGGTAGTTATGAACACAAAATGCATTCAGTGTGTGTTTGAACCATAAGGATAGATCAAATAATTTCAAAATACACAAACAAATAAACCATTAGCTATGCTGGTACAATACAGTAATTATCCCTGTAAATGCAACAAATGTAAAAGTGAAAAAACAAAACAGGCTGAAATTGGCTAACAGACAAAATTATACTCATAATACCAGAGAAATGAACCAGGAAGTGCCCTGGCTCAAGCTCCTGTCATTGTGTATATGATTATTGATTATTATGAGTTTCCTTTTAACCATTGAAACTATTTATTTATTTAATTCATTCATATCAGGAAACCGTTACATTGCACAATCACATCTTTTTAATATTACAATGAAAAAAGCTCTCCGCACACTCGCATAAACTAGGAAGACATCACTGAATATATTTGGATTATTTAGTGGAAGCGAGATTTGGATATTTGGTTCAAGTAAGAAAGTTGTTCACTATAAATTATCTCACTTTCTCATATTCAACCTATGTGAAACAACCCATAGAAAAGCATAGAAGGACAATTAATGTAAAGATACAATTGTCTGAATTTTTTTTTAATATATAATTCAAATAGTTTTTTTTTTTTCCTTACTCTATTATGGAAGTCTCCTGTCTAAATAAAGCTGTCAGTAATAATGTTACTGTTGATTGGATGACAACAGCAAGCAATTACATTAAAAGATTGATTCACCAGCTTTATATGGATGCCCAGTAAGTGTTGTAGTGTGTAAGTCTGCAGCTGCAAAATCAGTAACACACTTTAAAGTAAGTGAAATGAGGATTCATCAAACCAAAGAAAAGTTGGTGCTTGTTGAAACAGTGGAAAGATGAACCAAGATAGTCTTGATGAGTTGTATTTGATTTTCATTGAGTATGAATGTGGGTTTTATGATGAATACAAAAGACAATTAAGCTTTTCGTAGTTCAGTAAAAGAGGGAAACTCTTATTCAGCAGTTTTTTTTAGGTTTAACAATATTTCCTTTCTTGGGATTTTGTGAGTTTTTTGTTTATATTCTAGACTAAAATAGTCCATATAAAAGAGAGATGAAGTCAGCATCGTGAACTATTCCATGTCTTAAAAAGGCTTATGTTCCTGCATAGATGCTGAATTGCTGCATCGAGAGGAAGAGGGCCAGGGATGACGCCCGCAAGGTGCTGGAGGGAAACAAAGACAGACAACGTAAAGTGTCTGGTAGCAACCCTGCACCAGAGTCTGCAGCTGCAAAGACTCCTGCATCCCTGTCAACAAGGGAGGTGTCTCCAGGGAAATCCTGGGACTCGTGGAGTGACAGCGAGGACGAGTTCTTTGAGTGCCTGAGTGACCAGGGGGAGATCGAGGCTCCACACACTGAGGCAGAAAAAAATGGCAGTAAAAGTAAACCAGAGGGTCGACTACATCCCTACAACAACACGACTCTGCTCAACTCTACGGAGCCTCTCTACATTCCTGTCACACAGGTCGGGATCTTAAAAAAGAAGTTAACCTCTTCTATCATGATTTAAAATTTTAAATATTTGCTTACTGTGTCAAATGCTTTTTGGAAGGATCCAATATCGATATCCAACAAGGATATTTTGATGTAACGAAGTTCCATTTCCACGACACCTCTTGAAAAGTTGGATTACAACTCTTTCATTGGTTCTCCTTGTGTGTGCGTTTGATTTCCAGGAACCTGCTCCGATGACAGAGGATCTGTTAGAGGAGCAGTCAGAAGTTCTGGCCAAGCTGGGCACGTCCGCTGAAGGAACCCACCTCCGTGCCCGGATGCAGAGTGCCTGTCTTCTCTCTGACATGGAGTCCTTTAAGGTCAACCAGGCAGACACACACACTCAGTCTAAACTTGTCCACACATTAACTGTCCGTCAGCAATTAACAGCTGTTTACACCCTGTGAAGTCCATGTTCGTCTGTGCCACAAATTGTCGATAATGAACCCAGATGGGGTCTGGAGAGGTGGAGTGAAAAGCCCTCACATATTAATGTTTTCTTAGTTAAATTAAATTTTATTGTATTTATATAGCCCAGAATCATTCATTTACTTCAAAGGGCTTTACAGTCTGTACAGGGTCCTCACAGCAGACAAGGAAAAACTCCTAATTGGACATTACTCCAGCTCTATGAATACATATTGTGAATTGATTTCCAATAATAATTCTGCGTACATTTGCCTTGAGCACATCTGTTAACAAAAGAAAATCTCCCTTCAAGGTTCATTTTGAACAGATAAAACTGTGGACAATCTAACCATTAATAGCAATCAAATATGTTATGTTAATTGATTAATGGTTTTAATAATAATGTTTTGTTGTTGTGGCAATGTAATGTCTTTATCATGATATATAATTATGACATTTTTTCTTGTGATTGTGAGATCAGAATAATTACAAGATAAGTGCACTTCAGTAATTAATCTCAGCCATTTTTATTTGTGTCAAATAATTGGACTAACTAAGTCAGTCCAACCTCTGTTATGTTTCCCAAAAATAATATTTTCCAGCTCTTGTTTAATAATTTTTTTTTTCGTGTCACTTCACAGGCAGCCAACCCAGGCTGCGTCCTGGAGGACTTTGTGCGCTGGTACTCTCCTAGAGATTATGTGGAGGAGGAGGTGGTCGATGAAAAGGGTATCAAAGTGGTGAAAGGTGAGCTCAGTCCCAGGATGAAGATCCCGGGCAATATGTGGGTGGAGGCTTGGGAGACAGCCAGGGTAACGCCCGCGCGCCGCCAGAGACGACTTTTCGATGACACTAAAGAGGCTGAAAAGGTGATTCTCAGCACGGCTCGACAATACACCCACAACTGATGTAACTGAGAGAGGCCTGCAAGAAGCAACCAAAGACTCCAACTGAACATGGGTTGTAAAATGTCTTTTCAGGTGCTTCACTATTTGGCAGTGATGAAACCTGCAGACCTGACCTTCCATCTCCTGCCCTGCATACTGCACGCTGCCATCCTGAAGCTGAAGGAGGAGGGTGAGTCAGGATTTGTTGAAACTTTTTTTAGGATTAATTGTTCTAACAACCAACACAATGTGTTTGTATGATTAAAACCTAGAAAAAACACACTCTTCTTAAAATCATATATCAGTATTAGAAATCACAGAGTGAAAAAATAAGTCTTAGTAGTATATTAAGTATATAATATAGTGGTATAGTAGTTAAATGAGCTCTGTCTTTCCTAAATTAAATGCTGCTTACATACTTGTATTATTACAAATAACCTAATAATATTTTTAGAATATATAAAACAATGTGTGTGTACTTTTGTATTATTACTTCAATTAGTTTCGGACGCAGGACTTTTACTTGTGGAGTCATTTCACTGTGTGGCATTAATACTTTTACACACGTTAGGGATCTAAATACTTGTTTAACGACTAATATAATAATGTAAAACATGAAGGTGTAACTGTAACTCTTGTAACTGTTTTTCCTTTCTCTTTCTCTCCTCTGTCTTTTCTTGTTCCTCTCTGTAACAGAGTTAGCAGAAGACATTCCATCAGTCAAAAAAATCATTCAGCAAGTTACGAGTCAAGCCAGCAAGCTGCTGCACCCCCTCAACCATGACGACAAGAAGTTAGAGGTCAGTGACGAGGATAGAAAAATATCTACAGGCTCGTCGTTCCTGCCAGGATCACATTGTATTCAGTCATTCCGTCATTCCGTTGTACTCAACTTCTATGGATTTAAAGGGACTGGAAAATGTATTGATCAACACAATTTGACAAATTGTCAATCAAAAAATGTTTAACACAAAATGAAGTATAGGCTTTTCTCACTGATAAACCTAGTGTCAAAGTTTAATATACTGGTCCAGTCCTTGTCTGGAGTTGTGCTTAATATCAATATGCGGATTAACATTTTTAACACTCTATTCCCTTTGCTAAAGATATCTGAATATTATTACTAGATTGTATTCCTGTTCCAGGCAATAGCAAAAGTCCCCCCCAAAAAAATCAAGATTACCTCGTTCTTTATTCTGTCCGATTAGGTTGCACAATGAAATGGATGTTGTGGGCCCTTCAGTCAGGAAGTTCCTCCAGTTTGTTGTTGGATTCATGCATGTGTGACCTCTCTCTGTCCGTAGGATTTAATAAACCAGTTGATGGCTATGGAGACGGCCATCACCCGAGCTCGCTCGCTTAAGGCCAAGTTTGCCATTGGTGAAGGCGGGAAGGGAGAGGACACAGAGGAGCTGGAGAGGTACGTTGTGCATTTGTTTTGCATGCTGTTCAAGTGTCTGATTATGTACAAATTTTAATTAAATAATAGCTAATAAGTAAGATAAAAGGAAATGTATCTAAACTGACCAGTGTTCACAGCACTTCTGTAGTGTTTTTAACTGTGTATTTTAAAAAAATATAACAACAGTTTTACAAACTGATGCAGTAGAAATGTTTTCATTTTGAATCTGTGTGTAGTCTGAGATGTCCTGAACTTAAATGTATCATTCCTTGTCAAAATTATGGAGAAAATCTCCTTAATTGAAATTGATCATTTATTGTCAGGATGTCAGAATTTTTCCTTGTTCATAATAAGTAAAGAATATATTCACAAAAAAAAATCCAAATATTACATTTTCATCTACAATTTTCATCTGCAAATTAGGCATTTCAATCTGTCTATGCCATCTATCCATCGACATATAGATACATTTCACCTCAGTATCTGTGTATAAACACAAACACAAATACAAGATACCTGAACAAAGTCTCCAGTACAGCAACAAAAGGTTTAACACATCCCATCCCCACTCAATAACTAAATTAAAGAAGTTAATTTATGTTAAGTGCATTTGTAATAATGTATAATTAATAATGTTTAATGAATAATTGTAAAGATTTCTTTGTGCGCTTTTAAGTCCCCCCAGTCAGACTTTCCAGAGAGGGAAAAATTTTTTTCCATATACGACAAGACAAGGATGTTTTTGACTTGTTGTTACATGTTTCTAACAGTAAGCTTGTCCGTATTTATTCTTAAGGTTTTTTATTAAGTAAATAGGAATATGGAAACTCAGTAGCTGGCTTTCCATCTCCCTCCAAAAGGGGGCATCATCCTCTGTAAAATGGAGCATTAGCATTCCTTTATGTACTGCTTAGTATTACCAGAGGGGATTTGGAGTATTTAAGCCGTCCTCCATCATCGATCATTCCATAACAATCTATTAAAAAGGCTCTTTAGATGAGAGAATAAACTACTCCGTGGTGGCAACACCTTATAACATTTTGAGATTATTTAATTCCCCCATTCATGGCATTGGTATAAGTGATCGATGGTTGGACACTTATGAAAAAAAAGACACCTAAAGCGAGCATAAAAACTTTAACCACATATAAAAACGTAAACACATTTTTTTCTGATGTGTTTTTGGAATTTTTATGTTTCCATCAAGCGTTTCTCATGCAAATCTTCAAAAAGTTGCATCGAATTTCATTGATGAAAACACGGGTAGTGATCTGTCCTTGGTATTTCTGGAGTGAGCTAACAAGTCTTTCACTTTATATCAGAGTGGTTTATTCATCAGCCGTCCTGCTCTCAGAGTGACTGTTTACAGACAGACAGAGCTGACCAGTTCATTCAAATGAGCTCAAAGAAGAGTTACGTTAAATCATCCCAAGTTTGTAATCGGTCAAAACTATGCATGGACATCAAGTGTTTTCTGTTGCTGTTAAAAAAAATGAGGGAAAACATTTGGTTAATGCAGCCCCTGAATTATCCACTGACTGCTGCTCTGTCCTCAGTTTTGGATATTTCAAATGAGCTGATCCACACAGCTATGAATGAAAAACCTGCTCAGTGCTATGGGACGTTTCCCTGACTACACCAGTGACACTGGAATCACACTTGATGTCTTTTTCCTTCAGGTTTGTAAGCTCACTGCTGGAAGAACCGGAGGTGGTGGTGATTGGAGCTGGACAGGGTCCGACTGGCAGCATCATCCACAGGTTGTTTGTCAACTCTCAGAGGGTAAGCAGCCTCATCCTTTATCACACAGGGGTGGTTATTTCATTATATGTTAATGGTTTCCTCTTACATTGTTGTATTATTCACCGTATGTTTCTCATATAGGCAGGTTGAATTTCAAATTTGGAAATAGAAGCAAAACTGGAAGATAATTACATAAATAGGTTACAGAGACATGGTTTAGCTAAATTTAAATTGAGAATTTTTAGGCCTCATCTAGCTTGCCAGGAAAGCACGTATTACTTACACGTGTCTGGTGTCTTGCAGCCAACTCGAAGTACAAATTAGATTTAAATGATGCATCATCTGTAGTGATGCACTGAGTGGTCAGTGAATCTTCATCAGCACAGACTGGACTCATGAAATAAATCAGGTATTGCTACCAGAAAAAAAAAAGCTGCTTTGTTTTCACTGCCATTTTCTAAACCGTTTACAACAACATAATACAATTTTGAATAAGCCTGCACAATGTTTCTTAGACTATGAGACTATTTCTAAACACAATTTCACTACATATTCTATATGTAGCTGGACTGATGTGGATATCTCTTTAAGCCAGTTTTGCTTACTGATGTATTTGACTGATGACAAGTTTCTGGCTCAAGCCCTTGTGAAGTAAGGAAACATTCTTTCACCCATTTTATCTCATTAAACAGAGAATACAACAAATCATCGTCTAAATTCAAGCATTTCTCTTCTACTAAACTAGTGTCAGTACAGTGGATTCTATGCACTAGTTAACTCGTATAAAACTCACTTAATTCAGTCTGGACAGAAAAAAAAAACATAACTCACCAAACCCATCTTAGTTCACGCTTTCCACTTCTCAATGCAACACTAAACACTAGCGAGATCAAACCCACATTGCCACACTTAGCTGTGAAACTATGTCAGTATAGTAGTAAGCTAGTCCCATGATTCGACCTCTCACATGTGCAGATGTGCCTGGGTCAGATAAGACCAAAATGTCAATTTTTATATTTGAAAAGTGAAAAATTTGTATGCTATTACCTCAGTTCGGTTAAATAACAACTTTGCATCGTGTTTTAATGCCCTTTTTGATGTACCTGTGTCAGATGTGACGTATATGTTTATTTTTATTATCTCAATTTTTAAAAAAAAGTTAATTTCAATCAAATCATATATTTGCCTCAGGTTTTACAGTCTGTTAAAGGATTCTGATTGAGACTTTTTGGTTGCCTGTCGTTGTGAAGGTCAGGGGCGTAAAAAATCTGTCACATCTATTATCTATCTATCATATCTATTCATTCCTTCATTTTTTTAAAGGCATATGCAGTAGCATTTAATTATCTTTTTTCATATTAAGACGCTACTTTATGATAAGCTCGCATTACCCCATTGGTATTTGTTTTACATTATTTTTTCACCATGAGCAACAGCTGAAAGATGTTTGGCCTCATACTTATGAATGAACACTTTCGTCTCCAAGGTTTCTAACACAGCCAAGCATCAAAAAGCATAACAAGACATAGCAAATCAGGTACATGAGCTCTTTAAGATATGATCGTCTCCTGACCATCATAGGTTTCCATAAATGAGAAGAAAGATTATTTTTTTGAAAATCTGGATTTTAAAGGAAGTCAGTACAGAGGGACTATGGCAGGAAAAAAAATCACATTTTTGTATTAGAATCTGAGCTGCAGTCTATTTCTTCAATGCTACACCTGTGAAAAAGGCAGTCTTTATAGTTTTGTGTGGGACTTCAAGGACAAATCATGAATTATTACTAAGAGATTCCTTATGGTGGTGATGGAGGCCAGAGTGATGGTGTTGAGAGTAAAGAAATCTTTTGGCTGTTTACGAGTTGTTCAAGGCCCAGTACAGTAAGTTCAGTTTTGTCTGAATTTAACATCTGGAATGAGAATTAGGGGCAGAGGGGATTTTTGCGTGTCAAGTTGTTGAACCACTAGCAATAAAAGTATGTATATAGTTAAACAATTCATTATTTAATTTAGATGAATTACGTTTATGAGGGCTTAGAACATTATCATATGAGTTTGTAAAAACATTGTCATGCATATTTATGTCTCATAAGTTGTTGAAGCAATTTTTCAGTTGATGCCATTTGTTATACAGATTTGGTGCTACATTGTTGACCACTTGAGAACTG
>CAFUXE010000974.1:556717-577659 GCA_903364295.1 Serranus cabrilla
GTCTCATCAATCTTTGTACAAATAACACGACTTTACACGTTCAGATTTCTTCTTCACATCTTAACATGGAACGTGAAAGAAGGAAACTACTTTTTTTTTCTGGTGAGGAAGTAAAACAGAAATGAAAAAAAAAGATTTTCGGAGAAATTGAAGATGACTGTGGCAGAAAGTTTAAATGCGTACAACTGTAAATCACTCTCTACAAGACACAGTGGTTGCTTTGTTTCTTGCAGGTCAGAGTTGTTGCTGGGCAGTTTTTGTTTATAGCCTTTAAAATGCCTTGTAACTTATCCTATCATCTACGATGGCCCTGCTGTCAGTTTATCTGCCGTGATCTCAGAATCAACAATATAGCATAATCAGTTTATAAGCTTCCATAATATCTTTGAATATAACCTCCTGCAATGTTGCCATGTTTGTTATTTACAACCTGCAAAGCTAGTATTCGTACATGGCCTGACCACAAGTCAGAACATTTAGAAACATGGTGTGCCCTCACATTTCTACACAGTGAGCAGGGATAAGAGAGACAGAGGAGCTGAGGAGAGACATAGAACAGTGTAACCAGCTCATCTTCCAGGAAAAAAACACAGCTTAACATAGAAAAGAATGAGGTTGCCACAAAATACCAAGTCTGCTGCTCTGCTCCGATGCATCTCTCCCTCTCTTTTCTCATTTTCCCTTTAAATAAGTCATTCCCCTTTTGTTCCACCAACTTGATACTGTAGAACTCTAATGATTTGTGATTCAGTCTGAATTTCTGCTTGATAAGGGATTTTGAACATGTCATTATACCAATGATGTGTGGATGAAATTAAGTGGATAATGATACCCTAGTAGAGGGAGAGAGATGCAGCCACCATAGAAGTCACTGTGTTTGAGCTTGTTTTAATGCTGTGTCTCTCTCTGTGGGTTTTTACTGCTGTGTTGACCATTTTCCAGATGACCGTTTTATTGGGAGAATAAGTACAGACTTTGTTTTTTACTGACTGCTGTCATCATAGTTTGGTGAGGCACCAGGCTGCTTCCTGGCCTGAGCTGCACTGTGTGACTGGTTTACTCTGAAGAAGACTTTTTGAGGGGCAAATCTTGTTTGGTTGGGAGGATTGTTACCACAAGTTGTTGCTTTTTCCCAAATTATTTGTATTAGACAAAAATTTAAAACACACAAAATAAGAATAATAACAATACATTTAGGGAAAAAACATAAAAACATACATGGAGCCTACAAAGGCTTAATGAAATTCAGTCCAATAGGATTCCATCATCAACAAACCTCTTTACATTGGCATGCAGGGTACAGATCAGTTTTTCCAGGGGTGGTATTTTCAAGAGCTCTGAGAACCAGTAATAAATGCAACACTTAAGAATTACTTTCCTAGATATATATAGTACTTTTCTAATCAACTTGACATTGAAGTGGCAACTCACCATCTCAACCCTCTACTCTCTCCAAACTATTTCAATATCTCTTCCAGAAAGGATCAAGTGGAAATCATGGGTAACTATTTGAAATTATCATGTCTGCTACTTTGGAATTTGGAATTAATAATACAATTTAACCCATTTTAATAATTCCCTGCCCATACTGAATCACTTCAAGGTGTTGAATGAGTAGGGCCACTCAATTGTAACAAATGCTTTAAATAGAGTCCCTTTACATTTTTTTCATTGGTTGTTTGTATGATCTTTAGGAGCCTTCTAATGTTATAAAATAAGTTTCTACCTATAATGAAGCCTGTCTGGTCCAGCTTTTCAGAGTTGGTTAAATTCTTCTTGTGCAGAATCTTTGCAACTATCTTGTTATTTACATTAATTTGTGAGACTGGCCTGAATGAAGCTTTAATTGAATTATTGCTTATATACGCACCGGTATTATACACCAATGTGTCTGTTTTCATAGCAGCACCTATACCCCTGAAATCCCCTTTTGCAAAAACAAAATTCTCTTTATATTATATGCACCCCTTTGAAGTGGGCAAGCAAACTTCTGTGTTGATGATCTCAATCATTTGTTGTTTGTTTCATTTTCCAAAAATGAGTCAATGTCCCATTTTGGAGTGAATCTCTAATAGCGGGCAGAGGATCTAGTGTGAGTGTTGAGCAGCACTACTGTGGTTAATGTTTGTGGAAAATCCTCCATGGTTGCCCACAGGATTTGGCAGTTACTGGTGCTGAGAGCCTTAGTAGACTCCTCAGATGGCACATAAACATTGTCTTTTATAGAGGTAAAGTGATGAACTCCTGACTCCTTTTTAATGGCATTGACTGGTTATTCAGTCAGTTCAACACCTAAATCTAGCTTAAAATATCCCCCCAACTATTATATATATTGAAAAGACATTTTGTACAAATGTTTATATATCATTAGTTCATAATTCAAGCAGATAAGATGGCACCATTACTTTGTAAAACAGTTATACAAAATCACTGAAGTACTCATGCTGTAAGCCAGGGGTGTCAAACTGATCCAGTAAAGGGCCGAGTGGCTGCAGGTTTCTGCTCCAACCAAGAAGAAACACACCTGAATCCAATCATTCAATCACCTGAACTGTCTTCACTCAGCTGATTAATTATCAGTATCACCTGTGCTCCTGCCATGTTTGTGAAAACATAATACAGCATAATATGTCCAGAGTATAACAGGGACATTTTTAGCATTTGTAAACATTTTACAGAATTATTTTTTTCCAGTTTTGCACACACTATAATATAGTGTTTCTTGTTTCATATTTTTGGATATACTATACTATTACCCGGGTCCAACAGCATTTTAAGGCATTTTTGGGTGAACTACACTATGACCAATTTTTGGACATACTATAATTAGTTTTTTTGTCATCTAGAACAGGGGTTTCAAAGTGATCCAGGAAAGGGCAGAGTGGCAGAAACACACCTGAATCCAATCATTCAATCAGCTGAACTGTCTTCACTCAGTTGATTAATTATTAGTATCACCTGTGCTCCTGCTTGGTTGGAACAGAAACGGGCAGCCACTCGGCCCTTTACTGGATCAGTTTGACACCCCTGCTGTAAGCATTGTGGGTAGTGAATGGTTGACGTGTATTTTCCCTCCGGGCTTAGTGAAGCTGTATGTACTTGCTCCTGAGACAGTTTGTGAAGACAGATACTTTTACTTTTTTAAATTTTGCTGCTGGTGATACAATTTCTTGTACCTACCGACTGCACTAGACAATCCCCGTACATGCCAGTACACTCAGTGCAGTTTGGTTATTATACTGAGGAAACATACTTGAACAACAACCTTGCTGCTGTTAAAATGCTAAACATTTCCATATTATTACTCTATGTGACGTGTGGCCTTACTATCATTAGCATTCAGCTGAAAGCACTACTGTGTGTCAGTACAGCCGCACAGAGCTGCTAGCGTGGCTGCAGACTTTTAGTCAATTTTCTTACAAGTTATCTTACTTTTGGTTAAAAACATCCGGCAGCTGAACCTGCAACCTCCTCCTCCCACCGTTGTTATCTCTCATCTCGCCTTTCGGATGTTAAAAGGGAAGTGGCAGTCTTTCTACCTCAAAGAGATACTCTCTAAGAATATGGGTTGCATTTGGCACAGAGGAGCCAAACATAATCAAATATCATCTGTGTAACCTGAGGGTTTTCCTGCAATGCTTTTAACTACAGTAACCATGTCCTTAAATAACCTGTAATCAGCATCAACTGCAGATCAACTATCAACTACAGATTTCAATTTATACACAATGATTCCTCTTACATTTAATTTTTACACCTCGCCATCTATGTTTCCAATCTCCTCTGTCTGCATAATAAAAAACATGGGTCAGAGTTTACTTACATTCATGCACATTCTCCTGTCAAGTTTGTTTTTACACTTTACAATGTTTGTGTGGGAAGTAGCATTCACCATTTCAGATCTGTTTTGTGTCAGTCAAACAGTTTAAATAAGACCAGAGATCTTTAGGTGGCCCTTCCTTTATGTTGTGGGTTTCATGTTTCCGAGCCCGAGAGTTGATCTTATGAAAATCTGCTAAGCATTTGAACCAGTGCATCAGCTTCACTGACCTCAGTCTTCTTGCCAGATATGAGTGTTAGTGTTGGACATGAGTGGTGTCTGGAGAGGCAGCTCAGTGTCTCTGGCTTCTCCGGCTCTAGTGGGAGTAACATAAAGAGATTTCTCTGTGCTCCCTCTATGCACAAGAACTCAGACCACATTGTCTAAGAAACAACAACTGAATTCTCTGAGAGCCTATGTACTCATGTTGGTGTTTTTTTTTTTTTTTGTGGGTTTTTTTTTTTTTTTGGATGGCTGGATGTCTTCCACTGCTTATCCTGCTCATATATTTGTGTCTACATTCAAGCAGTTTTAGATTCAACTTTATTCCTACTTCAAGAATTTTTTAAATTTCATCTATAGTTGCTTTTTTTCAGTCTTTAGTTTAGTTGGGTGTGAAGTATTGTTTTGGGCGGCGGCGTCTGTCTGTCTGTCTGTCTGTCTGTCTGTGTTTCCGCTGCATATACAACCTCTGGCCAACAGAGGGCACTGTGGGGTGAAGTCTGCCATCTCTGATTGCCTTGTTACTAATGCAATCAAATACTACAATAAATATGCTGGAATTTGCATTAGCACTTTCAATACTATTTATACAAAACATAGATTTCTAGTTTTTTATTTTAACATCATTGCATTTGCATGTTGGTTGCACTTTTATCTAAACATTTACTTGACTAATACAAGATTTTTACTCACTTAAAAGTGTGATGCTCTGATATTATGTTTCTACAGGAAAACAGCAGATCAGATAAGACTGCACCAACCTTGGATCAATCAGGTGTTACATTGTAAATCCCATGCGAGAGACAGAGGGGTGGCAATACTGGTGAACAATAGGACCCAGTTCACCCTCAGACATTATCACTCAGATCCAAAATTGGTCAAACAAAAATTGTTTCCAACCTCCAAGAGTTTTTCATTGGCTATCCTGACTGATTTCCCATTTTCCTACACCATAATATGGACCTTTAACATTCCCCTAATCAATATGTTCTCAAACTCTTTGGCCAGATATAAACAAGCTGACAGAGAGTACTTTAACAGTCAGTTGTACTACCCACCAGAAGCAATGAGTAGTTTGGTAGAATAAAAGATTTAGAGGCGACTGTGTCTTAACAGGAAACCCAGGACAAAACTGTTCGTCAAAGTAAAAGCCCCACAAAGCAACGGTATCTCAATAGGAAGTAAAGGATGTGTCTGTATAATAAAACTTCCTGTAAAAATCCCTGCTAAAATGTTCGAGCTGTCTTGAGACTATTAAGTTCCATCCTACCTAAATCATCATGCCAGCTTATGACCGTGGTTGATGTTAACTCTAGATATGGACATGCTTAGTCTAGTCTTTGTGGGTCTTCATTCAAGAAAAAAAAACACACTTGGATCCAAAGCACAATATGCCTCGTTGTTCTTGCTAAGATGAATGCCATTGCATTGTGGGGGGACCATGTGTGCGTGGGCGCACAAGACATTTATGAAAATTATAATGTAGACTGAGAGGAGAGAAAAAAAGACTGTGGAATACCACTCTGGATTTCTTGTCTTTCTGTGGTGTGGCTTTGATGGCACAGCTGTGGACTGTCTTTGTGTGGCTAAACGGCACAATGTTACAGGGCTTTCTCCTCACCTGACATCCTACACCAGACGCCATCCCTGTGGAGAGAGTCACCTGTTTCTGGGGGAGGAGACTACAAAAAAGAAAGAAAGCAGGAGAGGTGGTCGTTGTGGTAAAACACAGTCTAAGAGTGGACAGAACAGTAGCAACCTTCACTTACTAGTCAAAATTGAAGGCTCTGGTCAGGCTGGAAGTGCATAGCCTACAGAGGAATCTTTGGATTTCATTTGTGTATTTCAGCACGCCCTAAAATGGAACGTAGATGAATGGTTGATTGAGAGAAAAGAAAGAGCAAAAGAGGAGAGAAAAAAGGCTCACAGGGAGCATCGAGAAAGGAAGTCGTAAGGATTAAGAAGCCTGTGGGAGGTAAAAGAGGTAAGCAGAGCTGTCAATTTGTTGCGAGAGAGGATCTGCTGGGAGAGTACAAACTGTAGCAACATCAGGGAGTTAATTTGTACTCTCCCTCCTGCCGAAAAACACACCTGGAACAACCTGAACAGCTGCGTGTCACGCAAAGAAAGAGACAGAGACGTGAATTAGCATCTTTGCAGGATTGTGGAAACACAGTCAGAACAGGTGGGCAAGTGGCTACGCTGCCAAACAGGTGAAGTGTGCAAAGAAAGAGAGTGAAGGATGTCTGTGCGGTGTCATCAGCATAACCACGCCCTCTCTGATGACTCTGAGGAAGCCAATGGAAATCATGCAGATCCTGGACCAGAACCTGAACCTGAAGAACTGGATTGGGATAGCTATAGCGTCACACTGGAGCACAGATTAGCAGCTGTGGGTAACTCTTATTGGTTTGTAAATACAGAAGTATCTACATTACATGATGCATGTTTCTTAGAAGCAGAACTAACTACACACAGACAGCAGTTTTCATACTTTGACATGTCAAACTGTCTTCTATGAAAAGCCTAAGTGCCAAAAGTTTGAACATAAATGTTTGCTAAGCTGAAATCTTGAATCCCAGGTTATTATATAAACAGTGAGGACAATTTTAACTAATGTTTTACAAACCAGAGTCAGAAAAAGTTGGGACGCTGGACTGGGAAACGTTTTTGGAAATATATAAACTTATTGTGAAAATCTAAAAAATTAACCAAGTTAACTGTTGTTTGTGTCAAAGCCAGATGGACAATTTGTATAAGGCGACTAGTCAACTAGTCTGCCTCAAGACTGCTGATAGACCCTTTTCAAATAGATAGCAGACCTAGTGGAGTGGGAGGGAGAATGTACAGAAGTGACCATAGTGGGCTTATAACAACACGCTATGTTCGGTAAGTAAAACTAAAGGTTTACTAACGTGGAGTTTTTTTTTTCTTTTCCTTTCCTTTTTTTCCCCCCTTTTTTGATACTGTGCTGCACTTTCCCTTAAAAAATCAATTGGCTATCATACACGTGTAATCACTTGTTTGCTAACACTAGCATACAACAAGGAAGGGAAGCATCTGACATACCATGAAAACTAGTAGTTGTTTCACCCTGTGCATTCAAAACTATACCTTTCCTGATCAAAAATTGGGTTTCAAGATGGAATTTATTCTTCTAATCTTGTAAATATAAACCTAACAAAAACTAGAGCACACAGGTATACTGGGCTCCACAGTTCACAAAAAGTTGGGTAAAATTAAGCAGTGTATCTCATATAGGAATAATGCATAAAAATGGATTCAAGCTAATCCAAAATCTGAAATTTTCAAATGGTACAGGAAAATCAGTCAGGAAAGTGTTTGAAATACTGTATGTAATATCCAACGCTGACATAACTACCTTTGTGTTTGTTTACCTCAAGGAGCAGGAGAGTGTCCAGGTGTCTGAGCAGCGCTGCGTCCAGCTGGAGATGACCCGGCGTGAGCTGGAGCATCAGCTGTCAGGTCTGTCAGACCGTCTGGAGGCGGAGGAGGCGTGCTCAGCCGAACTGGCCCTCCACAGGGACAGACTGGAGGCCGAGTGCAGCGGCCTCAGGAGAGACCTGGATGAACTGGAGAGCACCCTGACTGTGGCTGAGCACAACAAACAGGTAGAACTTTCTGTGATCTTCGACACAGGATAGCATCTTAGAGTGTTAGAGTAGAGAGCGCTCCTGATCTTTATATTTTCATAATAGAAAAGATTTACTATTTCACGCATTCACAGCAATGATCAAAAGTATAACAACAAAAAAAAAATCTGCTGGCACACATGGTATACTGCATATCAACTGTTGTTTCCTAATGACGCTGCCTGCTCCAGATGATGGTTTCATAGTGAAATGTGAAAGCTTGAAATAGAAAAGACATGTATTCCCCTGTCCTTTAACTATACTTTTAACTATTGATTGTTTAGTGTTACCAATAACCTACATATATCAAAACAATAATATGACACACATTAAACCAACTATTACTTACAGTTAAAATTATGTGCTTTTGCTTGTTGCTATGTTAATCTATGCCCAGTTACATAACCACATCCATGAAGGAAGGAGGATTGGAAGTCCTATTTTCCAGGGTTAATTACTCAGATCATATGCCTCCAAAGTTAGCTGACAGACCTTGTGTCATGGAACTGACTTGTTGCTATAGTTAACTTTGTCTACTGTTGAGTAGGCCACATGCATGGAGAGGCCCAGCAGTGGTAGGGTGGGCCTGGGCGAGCCCTGTTATCTGCAGGCCCCAGGGAGGAGAACTCTGGAGCAGAGTGCCTGAAGAAGAAAGAGGGAGAAGAAGGGAGATCAGGTTTTTATAACCGATCAGATGCCTTTCTGACCAATGACGTTATCACATATGGTGCAATAAAAATTCCAGGGATACTGGGGACTGAGTTTTGGGGGCTTTATCCTTTGTTGGAGAACGAAGACATTCAGCTGCCATTTTTAGTAGTGTAAAAAATTGTAAAATGCTGTTGCCTTTTACATTTAAACCAGTCCAATATGCACAAATGAACAAAATCCATCTGTGGTATACCTGTGGCCCCAACAGCACACATGTGTAGATATGGACAGAAACAGATAAAAAGAAGCAGGTAGAGTCTTCTCTCACAAACCTGAAACTTGTGGGCATTGTGTGCAGGATGGACGAGTACAGGCCAGCTGGTTCCAGTCCATTTGTTCAGCTGAGTTAGCTGACTGCTGTGTGTGTGTCTGACTGTGGATCCTTGATATGACATCACAACCAAATTCTTCTTAATTTCCCTGCAGAATGAGTTTGAGCCGTAAGTTGCCTACAACTCAGATTCCAAAGATGCAATGCTGTCAAAACAGAATGCATCAAATTCACAGTTGTGTATAGTATAAGAGTGTATATGTACTGAAGCAAAAGTTAACCATTAAATACATTGTCTTCGTACTGTTTTCAGTTGAATATTAGTAATAATGGTTGTTAGTTTAACAGTTCTCACTGTAATAAAATCTGCAACCTCATCATCTTCCTAAAGTCTACACACTACTCTTTTAGGTACATGTGATTCAGTTTCACAAGAAACTCAAACAAGGGAGGTATAACCACTGATGATGACTCTGGTTTTATGAAGATTTTCTTGGCTCTCCAGTCTCCAACAGTGATAGTGTGAGAGGACTCTTTTACGGTGGCTGCAGCAAGACAAGACCTGTGTGATGAGTTGACACAAGGCTTTGAAAATAGGAATGATGTGACCGTGTCTAATATTTATGGTATGCTGTCATAACAGTCTATGACAGGGCATGATGTGTTTGATCCAAGAGAGGAGTCATTTCTGCTCTAAACGTGAAATCCTGAAATGTATTCTAAAACAAATACTTTTTTCTTTTTTGAAGATTAGATGTACAAATCGTCACCACACTATTATCTTTTCCCATCTGCTGTTTGCATGTGCAGTCCACTGCTCTAACAGATTTTAAACTATCACACTTTATCACACTCATTAAGTCCACATGTCCACAATTGTAGCCAGGATTTCACATGCAAATAAAGCTCTGATGTCCACACACAATAAAGAGGCAAAATAATGACGTCTGTCTCCGTCATGTAAGAAGATCAAGAAAATATCTTGAAAGAAGGGGTTTATATATATGTGTGTGTGTGTGTGTGTGTGTGTGTGTGTGAGTGTATTGTTGTTGATCGTGAGCATTCTCTCTCTTTTTTAGTCGTCAGATAGTGAGGTGAGGAGGCTGTCGAAAAAGCTTTTCCAGAAGGACGAGGCGGTGCAGAAGCTCCAGAAGGAAAAGGACCATCTGTTGGAGCTCAGCCAGGTGAGAGCACAGTGAGTGTTGTCAGGGTTTGGGGAATAATATTGTTGTACATTAATAAAGGGATATCCTGAATTTTGTGTGACATGAATGTTGAAAAACAACAGCATGCTCAAAAAAAGTTATTTTCAGTCAAAGAGTTACATGCATGACTGCCAGCTACATTAGCTGTCTTGAGTCATTACAGTCCCATAAACCTTGGCATCAAGGGTTAGAGTCTATGTCCATCCAGTCTCAGTACAGACTGAATGAACATAATAATATCTAGTTGCATACATATGGCCTAAAACATGCATTAAGATGTTTCAATTTAAGTTTTTCTGCTTTTTTTCAGCAAAGAAACCTTTGAAGTTGTTCATAAAGATTATTTGTAGTATGCTGATTTCTACAAATAAACCTGAACAGAACAGAACAGAACTAACTTTGTTTGCTGATGTGGTTTAAAATATCACAAAGTCAGCTATAATTCAGATTTATGTCATACTCAGTGTAAGCTATGCACACTACACCAGTAGTGAAGCAGCATGCAGTTCTGTTTGGCTTTATTTGTGATTGTTTACTGGTATAATCACTTGCTTCGTCCCATTTATCAGGATATAGAGAGACCTCTGAGAAAGAAACAGTTTAGGGAAAATAGAACCATATGGTCTGTGGACCTGCCAAAAGTGGCACTCATCGTAAATGTGCTCTCCATCAGACGTACAGCACGCTCTACTTGGAAAAGAAGAGCAGAAGCTTTGAAATCCAAAGACATCTTAACCTCAACAACCTCATCATGTGTTCAGTCGTCTCACCCAGAGGCTTTACCAACAGCAGCAGCCTGCAACATTATGTAATCTGTGGGGGCAAGGTAGCATCAGGCCACATTATCTGTCTGTATGAGAAGCTTATGAAAAATATGATCAATTAACTTAGTATTATAGCTGTTCCAGGGAGTTTAGGTCAATGATCCATCAGAACAAACTAGTGATGACTTTGGACATTTTCTCTGCACTCTAACAACTCCAACGTGGCAGACAGATGGATGTGAGGCAATGCGATTGTAGGTCAGCGATTAAGTAAAACATGTGCAGCCCAGGCCAAACATCTTGTTTCACCCCAAAAGCAGGCCAACAAGAACTTACGGAGTGAAGAGGAGAGGGTGTACCAGCTGACCAAAGAGAAAACCAAGCTACAGATGCAAGCTGAAGATGTAAGCTCATGTTATGTATATTTACTGACATACAGTATCTCATAAAAGTAAGAACACCCCTTACATTTTTGTAAATATTTTATTATCTATTGTCTTTTCAGGGGACAGCTTGTATAACTGTCCCCTCCAAATAACTCAGCACAAAGCCATTCATGTCTAAACCACGGTCAGCAAAAGTGAGTAAACCACTCAGTGATTAATGTCTCTGCCCAATTAGCCATTTTCCCTCCCTGGTGTCCACACGTAGCTAAACGATCTTTTTTCTCTCCGTTTTCCCTGGCATCATTTCAAGAATATTTGCGTCCACACGGATCCACCTCAACATGCTACTTCATATGCCAGGCCTATAGGTGGCGCTGTTTCAATTTCAGAAATTCACAAAAAAAGGAGAGGAAGAGACGGAGCATGCGCACTAAGCTTGAGCGCTGTTTACAAATCGGCAGTAGAAGAAGAACCCGTCAGTCCATGTCCATCTGCCTTTTTTGCTCAGCGTGGCGGCTCAGGAGCACGATAACAACCCTAGTAACCCTAATAGGCTCAATATCTTCTCCAGCAGTATCACGAGCATGCAGTCCGCCATTGTTGTTGATGTTGTTATGAGACGTCTCGCGGGATATAAGAGGTGTAAGGCTCTAAGGAAGCTTCTTCTAAAGATGATGCCCAAGAAAGCCTGCAAACAGTTTGCTGAAGACCAGCAGACTAAGGACATGGATTACTGGAAACCATGTCCTGAAGACTGATGAGACCCAGATAAACTTATTCGGTTCAGATGGTGTCAAGCGTGTGTTGCGGCAGCCAGGTGAGGAGTACAAACACAAGTGTGTCTTGCCTACAGTCAAGCTTGGTGGTGGGAGTGTGATGGTCTGGGGCTGCATGAGCAGTTGTATTCCAACATGATAACAAGCCCAAACACACTTCTAAGACCACCACAGCTGAGGTTAAAGGTGATGGACTGGCCAAGCATGTCTCCAGACCTAAGAGGAAGGTCTCTAACATCTACCAGCTCTTGTCCTGTTGAAGAGGATTCCAGTTTAAACCTGTGAAGCTCTGTTGAACTCCATGCCCAGTAGGGTTCAGGCAGTGCTAGAAAATACTAGTGGCCTCACAAACTATCAATACTTTGGGCACAATTTGGACTTTTTCCCTTTGGGGTTTACTCACTTTTGTTTTCAGCGATTTAGACATGAATGGCTTTGTGTTGAGTTATTTTGAGGGGACAGTAAATTAACACTGTTATACAAGCTGTACACTGACTACTTTACATTGTATCAAAGTATCATTTCTGCAGTGTTGTCCCATGAAAAGATAAAATAAAAATAATTGCAGATATGTGAGGGGTGTACTCACATACTCTCACTCATACTTATTATCCATAACTTCTTATCCGAGGTAGCTGCTGTTTGTCATAAAGGTATATTTTCATGCATCAGTAGGTATCTTTCAAACTTCATTTGGACAGTGATAATGCAGTGAAAACTTGTTAATTGAAAATAAGAGCAAACATTAGTTAATGCTAGTTAGCACAAGATTACATTACACTGCCCATTACTAATGCTATTCAGTGTAGCATTGCATTTTGCCTGCATTTTTTCCTGCCAAAATGGAGGCGTGCACAGAGCAAACATGGGTCGCTCAGAGCTCTGCAATGTGAGGAATAGAAACTAAAGGTTATTTGACTTAATTGTAACCTAGTTAGCCAAAAGAATGTGGCAAATTTGAAGAAACACTGAAGGCACTTACTTTTATGTATTAAACTAGTGAAATATAATATTTGGCCAGAATAAAATATATTGATTACTAGGACAAAATGTTTAGTCATTGGAAATGATAGTAGATAAAATCCACTACACCACTACGCTACAGTTAAACCCTATACTTTCATCTACACCTTCTGCAGCTGTATTGAATTCAGATTTTTTTTTTATCTGTCTTGTCATTCATGTTCATTGTTTTTGTTCAGTTGGGTTACCAGCTGGAACAGGAGCGCCACCAGCGTACCGAGCTGGAGAAGAGCAGGAGGAGACTGGAGAGTGACACCAGATCCACACAGGGGAGTCCGGGAGAGATGCAGAGGAACAGTGGACTGGAAGATCTCATCAAAAGGTCAAAGACAAACATGCTAACATCACAGATAATAAAAATGCTTGTATAACAACATGGAGCAGAAAAAAGAAAGAACATGTTAAGCTCAGCTTTTGGCCAATGTGATATATTTTTTAGCTAGCAGTGTAACTGTATGGATCGCAATATAAGCTGGTCCACTGCTCAGGAACAGACTGAAAAATCCAAACTTTTGGTTCAAGAAATTAGGATTGATTTAAAAGAGACTGATAGCAGCAGGAATAAATTCTGATTTCTGACCCGGGTTGTTCTGCATTGCGGCAATTTGTATCTGCACACTGGTGGTAATAAAAAGAAATTCACCCCTTAAGGGTTGGCTCAGATCAGCCAAGATAAATCAAGCCTTCACCAAAGACCAGCAGGGCCTCATACAGGTCATGGAAAGGTGTGGCAGCAATTACGCTACACACCTTCATGATACCGTGCAGGTGATTTTTCTGTTTTACAGAAAGTGACCTGTTCCAGCAGATAAAAGCAATGATAAAAATCCATAAATCAAATGTAAAACATTTTGATAAAACTGCAAAGCAGTTAGCTTTTTTCACACACAGCATCAACCTGAGGCTCAAAGCAAAGCAAAGCTTGCTGTTGATTTCAGAACACGCTGCACCAGTTCAACTGCATGATTGTCCATCACAAAGTGGAAGATGATAGAGGGAATTCTTTTGTTTTTCCACATTCATATTTAATTTGCACCAGTCAATAAAATCGCTCATTACAGGACCATGTTCAGAGTCGTAACAGCGGAGGACGGACACAATAGAATAATCTGCGAATTTGATGATGTGGCGCCTGTCTGGTTGGCTTTGGCATTCATTTGTGAATAAAACGAAAAACTTCACTTCAAAAGAGCATTTAGTCTAAAACACTGTTTCGCATCACAGAGCTGCCTGTATGGCTGTAGACCCTTCATCTCCCATCACTTGTTGATATTCTTTCCGATAAATGTTTGGTTTTGTAAACACGATTAGCTGTCTACAATTTACTGAGCCACATCACAGGATGGATTTTTATTAAGTTCAGATCATCGTTGTCCCTCGCCTGGCATTCAATAACATCCCAACATGTTGCCATCTGCCCTGAATAATATGACAGCAAACTGAACCATTCTCTGCACCTGGCAACAACATTCTACTGAACATATCAAAGACAATATTAAAGTTGAAAAGTCTTGCCTTTGGCATCACTGTGTGCATGCCCTTCTTACTCTGTGAGCATGAATAAAGTGAGTGACTCACCTTGTTGCTAAGGTGCTGTGTTTTCCAAACAAAAAAGAGAATATAAAGTCTGTCACTCAGTTAGGCTAAACTCCAAAATCAATGAAGCTTTATTCACAATATGAGAGAGAGAGAGAAAATGAAGAGAGAATGCATGAATGCATCTGTTATAACTTGCATGTTTTATTACATAAATGTGATTGCATTTTATTGTGTTCTGTAAACTATCTCAGTGCCTGTGAGAGGAGTGGGGGTATAGCATTATACATCTCCAACTTCAGCAGGTGTTTGTTAATTGGAATCAAATTCAGTTGAAAGGAGCTGGTTGTTCGTTTATATGAAATATTGGGCTACTTGTTCTTAACGTTATTTTATTTGTTTGTTTGTTTGTTTCTGTTTCTTTCACCTTCATCAAATGAATGTAGAGTTTAATATGTGTTTCTCTCTGAAGGAAGGACCTGGAGATCAGCAGTACCACCTCCAAGCTAGAAGCAGAAGAGGCCCTCAACATCGGACTGCAGAGAAAGAGCCAAGAGCAGCAGGTCAGATCCTGTCATCTGTATATACATACAGCATTGCACAGTCAACATAATATGTATCTAGTGTATGATTTACTCAGGCTACAGGGACAAAAAATAAGTTCACACAGACATATACAGGCTACTATAGACAAGTTGACACCTGCACAACAAATGTATATATTTTTATTTGTGAATTTTATGAAAGAAAATAAGTTTCTGTCTTCCCTCACATATGGAAACCAAAGCCTGTTGATTCTATAAAGATGTACATAATTAGAAAATTGACCAAATATGACCACTTTACCTTTGTCACATGACTTGGACTCGAGTTAGACTCAAGTAACAATTTTCATGACTTTGGATTCGACTTGACTTGACTCAAGACTTTGGATTAAAACCCAAAACCATGAGAACATCCAGGAGAAATAGTGCATTTGTTGGGGACTATTTTCTGTGGTGGATAAATCCACGTTTGGGGCCCTAGTGAGTATTTGGCACGGCAGGAGGGTGTATGGGGGGGAAAGTCAATGTAGACTTTGTGTGTTCATAGTAATGAAGGAACATGCCACTCAGTACACCAATGTGGCTCATTGATCTGTTTTTATGGTTTTTGAATAATCTCTACCAGCCATGACATTAGTAGGACTCATTATTAGTTGAAACTACTGACTCCCTTTTTTATTGTAACTTATGTCCTGGGACTGGTATGTGCCTTTCGTCTGCGGCCTCTAATTTAAGAGATGTGAACACTTTTATAAGCTGTGCAATTACGTACGTCACATCCAATACCAGTAACTTGATGAAATCTTGCTTAGCCTGCAGCTAGCTTAGGATAACTGCAAATCCTCAGGAGTACAGAATATGTTTTGGGGTTGTATTGGACAGATCAGCTCCATGGAATAAACACAAATGTAACACATATAGTGACATTGCAGGACTTTTTGATGGTGGAGTTTTTTCTCTAAAAACAGCATTCCTGCCTTTCAACAGGGCTGCTGGGCTCTGCTCCATGATTGGAGCAGTCGCTTCACAGCCCCATGCCTGTCAGGAGATGGTTAAAACATACCTCCTACACCCAGGCTGATAACCATCTCCTGCACCCCTCAGACGGTGTTAGTCGGAGTAGTTGAAAGTAGCTGCAGTCAACAGCCAGTCTTTCTGCTTTTTCTTCAGATGTGTGCTTGTTTGTTTCTTTATTCAAGTGTGGAAGTTTCTGATTTAGAGGATGTGTTAGTGTTGGTGTCAGCATTATATAACTCAAACAAACAAAAAATGACCATCTTAGGGCCGGATAGGTTTGGGGGCTCTTTCTAAAAGTGAAGAGAAAGTATTCATACAACTTTGATTACAAAAGAAGTTGAGACGCTGTGAAAAATAATACAGAATGCAATGATCTAAATACAGAGGTGTTGAAAGCAGTGCTTTCATTTTATTTTGGTGGTGGTGGAACACCATCTCATGATGCTGACACCACCACCAAAATACAATTTATTTATCATTTATTGACTCTTGAGAAAGACAGTGAAGTTATTGTCAATAAGAAATAGTTCTAAGTGTAAATTAATGTAAATCCAGAGGTTAAATCCAGGGGTAAATAGCATCAGTAACCTTTATAGCTTTATCTTTGTATGGATTTGAAAATATAATTCTTTTAGTCTTGTTTTTGACCTTTTTGACACAAGGCGACACACTTTAATTTTACGGTGTGAAGGTCCGTCAACATTATGTATTGATTGTCAGTCATGGATAAAACATCACTTGTCTGTAACTCCCAATTCATGTGGAAAACGTTGGGTTGCCAGGTCAGACTGGTCCTGGTTCTTACAAAGCACCAGGACATAATTTGTTCAGGTCCTACCCCTGACCCACGGGCTATCCTAGCTGTAGATACCCAGGCAAATGCCTAACCTTAAAGGGATAGTATGAATTTTTTTGAAGTGGTGCATGATGCATGTTACCAGTTTGGAGAACCAGACACACGCTCCAGGCAGGAAACACCACCAGGTAGCTTGGGCTCTGTCTTGGGCTTAATCTTGTGGACTGGAAGCTTCTGGGTATAACAACTGGTTTAACATTTTTAGGGTGGGCTTTTGGTGGACTGGTCTTTAAGAGAAGCAGTGGGATTTATGTTCAGGTGGTGTGTTTGGACATATACAAACTGGTCTGATCTATCTGTCCCTAAATGACCAAATTCCCTCTGAGCTGTCTATTGTTATAAAACTCATCTGTATGCAATAGACTAAAGTGACATGGGAGGCAACTTCAGGGAATGGGGTACAGCATTTGACTCTGTAACAAGTCAGGGAGTGTAATGATATATTTCCTGCAGTTGGTCTGAGTCTGCTGTTTTGAAAAAACACAATCTAAAACAGTCCTCCTTAAAAAAAAAGGGCCCAGATCCTGCTGTACCGTCATGTGTATCTCATTTAAATGTCTTTATCTCTCTCTGCTGAGCAGGCATCACTGATTTGACCCGTGTCATCACTTACAGTACACAATCAAATCACAGGGCCAATCGAACAATCGTGACGTTTACTGTTGGACGCTGTACACTGGCATCTGAAGGCATTTAGAAGAACAAAGCAGCAGATTCCAGCCCAGTTTAAGGGACTTGATCCATGTGAGCATGTGTGGACAGTATGGTGGACTAACAGCAGGGGTACTATGATGCTGTGTCTAGCGCAGAAACAGGACTTATAAATTGCTCGGCTCTTACTTTCCCCTGTAGCTGACATGGGGGGATCTCACAGGATATAACTACCCACGCTGCTGAATCTCCCCTCAGACCCAGGCCAGGAGACATCGGCTATGAGGCCACATCTGATTGCAATTTATGGACAATTATTATGGTTTCAGAGTCCAGTGGAAAAAAAGAAGGCTAAAACGTTAAGCACATGCAATTATGGAGATCAAATCTTGCAACCATTCTTAGCAATGATGGGCTAATTTTATTATTTCCTCACGTGTCTGTTAGAGAGCTCCTAAATAGAGAACCACATGCAGGACCTTATAGAAGAGAATCAATGTATAACTCTTGTGTTTATCCCATTAATACACAATGTTTTCAACTGTTGTAAAAGAGCCACAATATTTATTTAGAGGATGTGGAAAGTGGTAATTTAACCAGAAACAGATATATGAGTGGGGAACTGTGAGAGAAAAAAGCTGTGCATGCATCAGGGGGTGTGGACAGTAAAATGCCGGAGGGAATCAACAGTGAGGCTGTGTGTGTGTGTGTGTGTGTGTATGTGTGTGTGTGTGGGACAGTGTCAGTCAGTCAGTTGGGCTGCTGCTGCCTCACCATGGCTGTTCTCTCTGCAGAGGTCCTGCGCTGGCATGTGAGTTTTTATTTATTTCTGTTTGTACTTAACTTTTAAGAATACTTTTGAAAAAAGAATAAAGTTATGTGTAATTTTTCTTTTATGTAGCTATGACAGTCTCAACCCATTTTTGGGACATTTTGGAGAAATGTTCTCAAGCTCCTCTGGCAATAATTATGAATCATGCTTTTAATCATTTAGATGATACATGGTAGGGTTGGAGGACAACTGACAGATCATTTCCAGTGTGGCCATGTGTGTGTTCATTTTGCTCCGTATACTGTGTGTGATACTGTCATGTTTGGGGAGCTCTGGGAGCCGTGTAGCTGCTGAGTGGCTTTCACCACATCAGTGAGTGTAGGTGTAGTTGCTGTGAATGGCCCCAGGCTACATGCCATGTCAGACACATTTCCTGACACAGAGGCATAGATTGAAGCAGAAGATAGCTCAAAACATGACACGACTTGGAAGTATGAAGCCGTGTAGGGAAACTAGCAATACTTTTTTATTAGCAGTGCTTAAACGCCGCCTTGGCACGAGATTAGTGGAACAGAAGCGTACCCTGGAACAGTTATTAATGTGCCATCACTCTTATTGTTTTGACTGTTGGAGCAGAATCTGATTTGTGAGATATGATTTTGCAAAATGATTGATTTGCAAGGCTGAAAAGAATTCTCTCTCTTGTGTACCTTAACCCCACTATTGCCATTTTTATCACTGTATATAAAGTTTTGCTGGAGTGTGGGTGTAAGCAGAAAAAGGACATTTGTAAGTGACTATCCGTGTTTTTCTACAACTATCACTTTAACTTGAGACATATAAACTAATGACACCTTGATAACACCTAAACAGATAATTATAGCACAGATAAGATTAGAAAAGAAGCTTTATTGTCAATATATATGTGCAAACTGTAAAACAACCAAATTATGTTGGCAAACCCTGAATACAAAAGTTTATTATATTGCACATAAATGGCCGCTGGCAGTCGGATTCTGTATGAGTCATATATATGCACAATGTTAAGAGTTAGATCAAATTACACTAATTTTAACAATATTTGGGTCCTTCATGCTGTTGGAGAAAAACATCACTATCTTCCCGCCAGGACTGTAAATAGCAAGAAAACACCCAAATGTAACACAAATTCCTAGAATGTCATGAAAATGGCACCAATGTTTTTGGTCTCCCTGACCGGACATAGCAGACCCAGCCCGAGGTCAGAATACAGATAATGATGGTGGCCTCGGACATTCTTGCTCTAAATTGCTACCTGAGGAAAAAGCCAGAGGCATGCCAAATCCCCAGAGAAAGCGAAGGCAGAGTGTATGAAACGCACTCCAAACCACCCGTGCTGCCCTGGAATAGCAAACAATCTGCGGAGGGGACGCCCCATTTGTTCTCGGTCAGAATTGAGAGGCTACAGGCACTGTGAAACCAGAGGGCAACAGCTCGGCTTCAGATATCCTAGTCACATATCATATTTTAGTAAAAGCATACTGGCTGCTTCACTGAATACATTTCAACATCAACCTTTCTCTCTCTTTACAGGCTCGCATTGAGGAGCTGGAGGAGGAGCTCGAAGCAGAGCGGTCCATCAGAGCCAAGGTATGGTACACAACTAAAGGGCACAAAACGAGTCTTAAATCTGTCTGTCAGGCCACAGGGCAGACGGGAGAACGCCAGGCAGCTCTGGGATCCACTTGGCTCTGCTGTAACATTGAGGCCTGTGGTGATGAAAAGATGTTTGTGGATTGGAAAAGAGAGAGAGAGAGAGAGAGAAAAAAAGATAGCTGATCTGTTGGCAGCCATTGGAGTACATGTGTTGGTGCAGCACCTCTGGTCACCCCAAACTATCTGCACCTGTGTTAATAAAGCGGAGGGGGTTCTTGTGTTTGTAGTTAGAATGCAGGGTAACCCAACATCCTTTTCCCTCTTATCATTCCTGATCTTTTTCCATCGCTTGTACACACACACACACACACTACACTGCTATACATGGCATTATGTTGACTTACATTGGTTTCCTGGAGACTTTCCCGAACCCTAACTGCTATTTTCCTCGCCCTTACCCTCACCTAGCCCCAACCTTGGCCTTCATTAAACGCAGTGTTTAACCTAAGATGTAATGATTTACACTATAGTAACTTTTGTTCCAATAAAGAAGGCAATTCACACATGATTGTAATTATCCAAGTGGCAGAGCATTAATGCACCAGAAAAACTCCCAACCTGATTCATTCTTGGGCTGAGAGCTTGTGCTGTTTTTTTAATAGGCTCGGCTCATTTAACCGTAAAGATACAGTAAGTTAGTTTTCAGAGAGAAAAGAGACAATTATTTAAATCTCCAGAGTCAGACCAGCCCATTTGTCAGCACCTAATATTAATTAATATTCTGTGTTTGTCTTCACTTCCAAAAAAAAATAAACACACATAGTCCAATTCCAATTTGCACATTTGGACGCAATATACTATACTTGGACGGGCAATTAGAGGTGCAATTTACCCTTTGCAGGGTTTTTTTTTTTTTGCCTTATTTTCACATATTTAGCAGATGCAAAAGCCTCACAATCCTTGTGTGAATTCGCTTCTCTGTTTCTTTAAATCTCATCACTTTGCTCCTAGAAGCAAACGGGAAGATGGGACACAGTTTTCCACCATGCTTTTCACCACAGCACAGTTTCCGAGACATCTTTTTCTTTTTCTTCAAAGT
>CAFUXE010000974.1:578217-597340 GCA_903364295.1 Serranus cabrilla
GAGACAATTATTTAAATCTCCAGAGTCAGACCAGCCCATCGGTCAGCACCTAATATTAATTAATATTCTGTGTTTGTCTTCACTTCCCAAAAAAATAATAAACACACATAGTCCAATTCCAATTTGCGCATTTGGACGCAATATACTATACTTGGGCGGGCTATTAGAGGTGCAATTTACCCTTTGCGGGGTTTTTTTTTTTTTTGCCTTATTTTCACATATTTAGCAGATGCAAAAGCCTCACAATCCTTTTGTGAATTCGCTTCTCTGTTTCTTTTAATCTCATCACTTTGCTCCTAGAAGCAAACGGGAAGATGGGACACAGTTTTCCACCACAGCACAGTTTCCGAGACATCTTTTTCTTTTTCTTCAAAGTGTTTCAGAACAGCATGCCTGCTTCATGTAAAGCTGCTCTACCAAGGTGAGCACTTTAAGTGCTTGTTGTTTCAAACGAGACCCTTTTAAATCGTATGTGTGTTTAAGCCACAGAACCTGGTCGCCTCTTCCATGTTACAGTATGCAAAGGAACATATTTCACCCTGAGTGTTGAATAGAGTGACAGAGGGCCCGAGGGTGTGCTTTTCACATTTCTCCCCACTGTGGGTGGTTTTTCTAAATGGTGTTAGCCGGATCTTCCCCCACCCCACCAGCATCCAAAGCCACAGAGCTCTGAATGAGGCAGGCAGGGACACGCAGGTCTTTATCTGTTCCGCAGTATACGTCTTCAGAGGAGCTCAAATACAACATACCTCTGCAGCAGACAAGCTCACTATTGTTAGGCTCTGCTCCTCAGGTCGCACGGGGGAGATATCATCAGGAGACAGAGGCTGACAGACAGCAGTATTTTCCATGGGATCTTCTCCCAAATGGAATGCCAGACACTCTTACACACACGTTTTTTTTTTTAACAACTCACACACACACAGACACGCAACCCGTATGTAATCATTCATAAAGACAAATACAGATATGCCGTCAGTTTCTTTGAAGTAGACTCTGAACTGGGGAACAGCATTAAATAAAGTAAACTCTAATAAACTCTACGCTTCTCCTCAGCTCTACTGAGCTCTTTAGCTTCTTAGCTCATTGTTTTGGATTATCTACAGAAAGCTGCAGGCTTTTGATCCAGGCACATCAGCATCACTCTCAGCCACACTGGCAGCTGTTTTAAGCAAAAGGGAAAGAAAGCTTTTCACCCACTGTATATCTGCCTAACCTGACACTGTTAGAAGCCAACATTGTAAGCTTTTTAGAAACTAAAAAAAATACCTGACAGATGATTGTATGAGCCATCTGTCTATCACTGCCACACACTGTTTGTAATGAAAACAGTCAGGAGAAGAACAAACCCATCAGAGCTGTTTTCTGCTGTTCTTTTAAAGAAGAAATACTCTCCAGTTCTAAAAGAACTGATGCTGTTAGCATCGAGGCTAACCTCTTCAGGAGCTGCAGACATGATTGGCTGAACTGTTGCAAACTCATTACTTGGAGAATGTTTAGATGGATTTGTCCTTGATTCTCGCATGAGAATCCAGCTGCCATACAAGGTGACTATCTGACCTACACTTTAGATGAAGTGGAGAATTTAGTTTGGGTTGAGTTGGTGGAGACCAAAAGCAGAGCTAAAAGAGAGTGATTATAAATTACGTAAGCGGCCGGTTGGTGATTTTGCTGCCTGCTGGATGTGTAAATAGCTAGCTGTTCTAGCATGTTACCATCATTGTCATTAATCCTCAATACAACCAAATTATTAATAACTAGAAAAGCACTCTGAGAGCACAGACCTCCGCCAAGGACAAAGCACACAGCTTTACCACCAACTTCCATTAAAATATACTGTCCATGATCGATTAAAAACTATAGATTTGGATCAAATAAACCAAACAAAATAACATTCCCAGCCGAGCTTTCTCCACTTCTGCAGATCTTAATGTCAATTTTTACAGGAAACAATCTCATAACGCACAGAATTTCAAAATAAAAGTCATTCCCTTCAATTTTTTTACCAACATAAGTTAAATGGTGTGGTTAATTTTACATCTCCTGAGCTGGTTCTAGCCCGCAGGCTGTATTGCTGCAGATTTTATTTGCATGACTGACTCCTCCAACACAGAACAATTATTAATGTACTTTTATTTGTGGTGCTCATAGCAAACCACTATGTCTTGGTTGGGAAACTATGTTGTGGTTACTAAATAAACCGCAAAGCACACAGTGAACACACTATGTGCATGACTAGGTACCAAGGAAATGTACCTTACACTCAAACTAACCACACCAATATATCTCCTTACCCTGCCCTTCTGCTAAGGAGGTTAGTCTTTTAAAATACAAATAAACCTGGGTGTTTTCATGGAGCTGAACCTCCACGGAGGACATGGACAGATACCAGAGAGCACATATGCAAACATACGTCGGCATGTAAACACACACTGAACAGAGACACACTCCTGCTTGTTCACGCTCTTGTGCAAACAAATATGAATCTCTGTCCTGCAACAGGAGACGGTGGGAGCACTGACTTATATTTGCATGTGAATGGGAGTGAGTGGTGTCCGGTGGTGCTGATCCAAAGCAGGCTGTTGGCTCACTCAGTGGTGTGGAGGAGAGCGATGAGTGAGCCAAGTGCTTGGTGTTAAGCCTCTACACAGAGGGGTTGTATGTGCTGAAGGTGGGGCTGGGAGGGGGGATGAGCTCGGGGTGTGGGGGGGTTAAAGAGGAGGCCTCTCAGTGAGTATCATCTGTTTTCCCTTGTTCCCCGAGGTGTGTTGACGGCTGTGGCTCATTGCGGCTATCAGGGAGGCCTGAGACTCCAGCTTTTACAGAGCGGTCTCAACACCTACGGCTGTCTTTAAAACAGCTGTAAAAGATCAGAGTTAAAAACAAGTGCTTTTTACTACACGGCGCTGGCTGTTTGTGAGTGTTATGGCCCAGTGTTATTACATTTTTACTTTCGCCAAGTAGGCCATGCTTTTGGTTCAGTTTGTTTGTTTGTCAGCAGGATTACAAAATAACAACTGGCTTGATTTCATGAAACTCAATTGAAGGGTCTAACACAGGGGTGCCCAACCCCGGTCCTCGAGGGCCACTATCCTGCATGTTTTAGATGTTTCCCTCTTCCAACACACCTGATTCAAATGATCAGCTCATCACCAAGCTCTGCAGAAGCCTGATAACAATCCTGATCATTTGAATCAGGTGTGTTGGAAGAGGGAAACATCTAAAACATGCAGGATAGTGGCCCTCGAGGACCAGGATTGGGCACCCCTGGTCTAACATGAGCCAAGAAAGTACCCAATCAACTGTGTAGCGAAATAATGGGGCAGTTACACAAATAATGTTTCACTCTTGTTAGCATTGTGAAATAGGGGATGGATTCTGTTCTGTTCTAGTGTTTAACATAGGGCTATAAAAGGAAAAGTTATAACAACACATTAACGCAAATCTGTTAATACCACTAATCCTTTAGATGCATTGAAGCATGTTGTGTTATGAAAATGCCCTCCAAGTGTAACAAGTGTAACAAAACTGTCTGAGACATTATAACTTGTCTCAGACAGTCACTGCTTTCATCAAGCTACTTTCCAGCAGCAGCAGAAAACTGTTGAAACCACTGTGCATAACCTGCTCAGCAGCTCACAGCAGTCACTTAAATCAATGGGATCAATAGGATGATAATGTGTCAATGTGGTGTTTTACTGAAAGCAGCTATCGGGGCCATTAGCAGAATGTTTAGCAGTGAGAAGAGCTCTGGATAACCTCCACAGGAAGCAGGGGTTCATTGACATGTTTGGACTGTGTGACGGCAGCTAACTCCTGTATTGCTCTATAGGATAAGTTACTTTCCTGGCTTCTGACCTCAGGAAAGTTCCCCTAGTGGACTGTAAATCACCTGATCCCCTGCTGGGTAAATCCCCTGTCCTAAGAGATAGATAGAAGTCTTAAAGTCCACTACAGTTGAGGTGTTAATCAACATATTCATGTGAAGTTATTTAAATGAATGTATAGATGCAGTGTTTTCACTCGCTCTCTTTATATATTATATATGTTATTGTGACTGCATACTGTATTATGACAGAAAAATTCACATTTGAACTACTCTGTTTTTGTCAGGTTGAGAAGCAGAGAGCAGATCTGACCATAGAACTGGATGATCTCACAGACAGACTGGAGGAAGCAGGAGGGATCACTGCCTCACAGGTAAACTCTGTACTATTACATCTGAATAAAACTGCACTAGATTTAGATTATACTCTATACTTTTTCGTCTAAATTAGATGAGTTAGATTCATGGTAAATTCTACAAAACACATCTGCCAGCCCCTCTAAAGCTTGTTCCAGTCTCATAGCTTAAGCTTCATATTTAAGAGGCAATTGATAGATGCCTCTCAGTAGGATCACAAACAAGCATATGGTTTGGTATATTTACATAAAAGAATGTCCTCAAGCATGGACCATTCTGTGTAAATATATGTGAGGAAATGGGCAGAAGATGGGGCATTGCAGTAGTTTTAGTTAGTAAAAGATGTGACAACAGCTACTGTGAAGACATAGATAAAACAAAGTGCCATCCCTTGCTGAAGATAGTATGCAATATAAAAATATTATACAAGTATCCTTGGGCAAGATACTGAACCCCAAATTGCTCCTGATACTGCGTTCATCAGTGTTTGATGGATGCAGGTGGCCCCGTGTAGGTTTGAATGTGTGTGTGAAAGGGTGAATGAGCGTCGTCTGTAGTGTAAAAGCGCTTTGAGTGGCCGCAAAGTCTAGAAAAGCGCTATATAAGTGCAGTCCATTTACCATTTACCAACTTTATTATTTATTGTAAGGATACATTCATTCTGAATTTGATGCCTCTAATGCCTTCCAAAAAAGTTGGGACAGGGGCTTGTTCACCCAGTAAGGGTTTAGGAACTACTGAACAAAACACATAAAATTAAACTGAAATGAATTGAATTGATAAAAGACTTCAGTTGCTCAATTGTCAAATTTTCTGCTTCATAATGCGTCACATATTGTCATTGGAGACAGGTCTGGACTGAATGCACCACACATCAAACTTTGAAGCAGATTAGCACAGGTGTCTGCTAACTAACAACTGAAGCTACAATTGACACAGGTTCTCCAAAATTGGAAAATAGAACGTTGGCTGGACTTATGACTTTCTATTGCTGACCAAGTCAAAAGTCAAAGACATCGTTCCATCCTTGTTTGTGAACAACTGAGCATTTTTTGAGGATGCTCCTTTAGTAACCAGTCATGATACTATCACCTGTTGATGACCTGTGGAGTAATTTTGAATGTTCCATAACTTCCCCAGTCTTTTGTTGCCCATGTCCTAACTTTTTTCGAAATGTGCTGCTGGCGTCAAATTAAATATATATTGACAAAAATCCATGAAGTTGACGAAATATATTTCTACAGTTATCAACTGAATATACTTTGTATGTCAAAAAGAATTGACAGTGTTTGTAAATAAAACTGAGGAAACATAATACAAAAATTATACAAGTTGGGCACATAAATGCAGACGTTGTCATGCAGCCTGTGTGTGATTCACAGATGGAGGTGAACAAGAAGCGAGAGGCTGAGCTGCAGCGTTTGAGGCGAGACCTGGAAGAGACCTCCGTCCAGTCAGAAGCGCTGGCTGCCACTCTGAGGAAGCGGCACGGTGATGCCATGGCAGAGCTGAGCGAGCAGTGTGAGGCTCTGCAGAGGAGCAGGGCCAAACTGGAGAAGGAGAAGCAGCACCTGAGGATGGAGGTGGACGAGCTGGCCGCCTCTCTGGACAGTGTGCAAAAGGCCAAGGTCAGGGAGTTAGGTCACGTGTTACGAGCTTCACAATGCTTCATCCGTAACATCTGAACATTTTTAACTTGTGAGTGCAACGTGATTGTGTTGCTGCAGATGTCAGCAGATAGCCAGATAAAGAAGATGGAGGAGCAGCTGTCGGAGGCCAACAGGAGAGGAGACGACCTGCAGAGGACCCAGACTGAGCTCAGTGTGGCCAGGAACAGACTCACAGGTACAGCACAGCTCTCCTTTCTGTTCATCCAACACCTTCACATACAGGTTCTTTAGCGTCTGAGCCAGGGGTGTGCCATGGTTTTAATGTCATATGGTACCTGAAAAATTTCAAATTTCTTAATAGATTTAGAAAGCAACAACTAAAGTCGTTTCATGAAGGACCCCCAGGGCCTGACTAAAAAAAATGCCCTGGCAATGTTCCATAATCACTTAACCCCTTAAAAATCTGCTTTCCAAATATTTTGGTGGGAAGAAAATGCATGAAACACTTATGTTAGGTCTAAAGTATCCACACAGTGTCTCCTGGTGAGTAACATTGTAACATTGCCGTGCTGGAACTCCACTACAAAACCTGACTCCCACTGCCAAACCTGGACTGTCATTTCCTTTTTGTTCTCTGTATTTTGCATCTGTCTTTGTTCATGTTCTATGTAAAGCAGCATATTAATCCGATCAATTATTATAATTGTTATTAACACTGAATATAAAGGTAGCCTTGGTTTGTTGTACCTTTAAAAGAACTATGTCCAGAGAGAGAGAGTGTGTGTGTGTGTGTGTGTGTGTGTGTGTGTGTGTGTGTGAGATTATAAATCAGAAATACCAGATTTGCAGGATGTAAATAATAAACATGGCGATATATTGGAATATATTAAAATATTGAATGTATATCAAATTACTATCTAGTATATTAAAATATACTAGATTAAAGGTTCTAATCTGTCTGCTATATTGTTAATTCCAGGAACACATCAGAAAAAGTGACAGCAGTGCCATCCCAAATGATACGCTGACCGTTCAAGGACAGACAAGATTTACAGAGCAACTAGACTTTTATCTTCTTTCTAATAGCAAGCATAACTGTTCATTTAATCAGCACAGAGACAGATCCTTTGTTACTTTAAACCATGACATAATCCACATCTGCTATTGTAACCAAACTGATAACAATAACAAGACAAAAAAAACAACATTGTCAGCTTATATCAGTACAGAGCCTGATATGAGTACGGTGTTTAATAACTACTGTGTTCAACAGTGTGATAATCCGTGTCCTTGTGCGTCCCATCAGCTGATAATGCAGACGTGAGTCGACAGATGGAGGAGGCAGAGAGCAGAGCCAGCCAGCTGAGTCGCTCCAAGACTCAGCTCCAATCCCAGCTGGAGGAACTGAAGAAACAAATGGATGAGGAGGTCAAGGTCAGTATGTGTGTGTGTATGTGGACCTAGAGTTTCTGAAAGATTACATATCTAGTATCAAAGGAATGTACAAAAAAGTCTTATATCATGTGTTTCTGTGTTGCCAGTGTAAGCAGGCGCTCAGCAGCAGTCTGAGCTCAGTGCGGCAGGAGTGCGAGGCGCTGAAGGAGCAGCTCGAGGAGGAGCAGGAGAGCAAGCAGGAGCTGCAGCGTCTCATCTCCAAACTCAACAGCGAGGTGACACACTGGAGGACCAAACAGGAGTCCGACAGCATCCAGCACGCAGACGAGCTGGAGGACATCAAGTAAGTCGTGTTGACGCTGGCTGTCGTCCGTCACATTTTAATGCTTTGAATGTATCTCAGTGGTCCAAATCATGTGTGTGTGTCACAGGAAGAAACTGGCCACCAGACTCCAGGAGGCTGAAGAGGCTGTGGAAGCCACTCAAGCCAAATGTTCTTCACTAGAGAAAACCAAACAGAGGTTGCAGGGAGAGGTGGAAGAACTCTGCATGGACCTGGAGAAGGTAAGAGAGGATGTTGCATGCATGCATGTTGCAGTGCCGTGAGTTTGTTTATTGGTACTTCTAAGCATTATGTTCCCTGTCCCAGGCCAGCAGCTGTGGTCAGGCTCTGGATAAGAAGCAGCGAGTCCTGGAGAAGCAGCTCGGAGACTGGAAGCACAAGTGTGAGGAGCTGGTGGCTGAAGTGGAAGGCTGCCAGAAGGAGAGCAGGCTGCATACCAGCGAGCTCTTCAAACTGAAGACAGCTCACGAAGAGTCTCTGGAGCTACTGGAGGCCCTACGCAAGGAGAACAAGGCCTACCAAGGTATGAGTGTGCACATGAGGGGAAGGGATGATGCGTCCAGCGGCTTTCAGGAGCAGGCGAGTATTAACAATTGTGTGCGTCCGTCTTTATTGACAGAGGAGGTAGCGGACCTTACAGACCAGCTCTCAGATGGAGGTAAAAGTGTCCATGAGCTCCAGAAAGCCAAGAAAAAGACTGAGATGGAGAAGGAAGAGTTACAGGCCTCACTGGAAGAGTCTGAGGCAGCTTTGGAGGTATAAAGCTCCCACAAATCTGCCTGTTTGCTGTGGGATTTGGAAGCTATGGTGTCAGTATGGACTGATGACAAGTTTAATTTATTGTATATAGTCCCTGATTTTTCTTCCTTCCTTTCCTCCTTCCTTCTCCCTCCCTCCAGGCTGAGGAGACCAAGGTGCTTAGGCTGCAGCTGGAGTTGTCTCAGGCTAAAGGAGACCTGGAGCGCAGACTTCAGGAGAAGGAGGAAGAGACAGAGGCAGTTAGGTACCTAAGCTTCCTCGCAATCCTTCATAATCCCCATGCCCCTAATCTAACATCTTTCTCCACATCTCTCTCCATAACCTGTTCTTACAAAATTACATGAAATGATCACGTTTGTTTTAACACCAAAGTACCTGCTTGCGGCACATAAAGCGTGTAAAATACGTGCCGGCAGCACGTAAACAATGTCAATGTAAAGTCTGTGAATCAATGGAGCGCTCTAAAAACAGCACACACGCCATTACAAGTACACGTACATTCACGGTTGTAAAAAAGGCTGCAGTATCTGAATTTATGATACAAAACCAAGGTTTAGGGAAAATAGATATCCCGTAAGGCATTATAAAAGAAAATGTTGGAAGTGAATCCACAGAAGTTACCAGAAATGCCTGAAGTGAAGCTACGGAAATTACTGAAAATGCTCGCAATTCACAAGAAAAAAATGTGTCAGGTTAAGAGTTGTTTACTTATGTTTACACACAGGACGAACTAACCCCTCACGAACCGGATTAGGTATCAAAATACTTGGCGAAGATTAGTTTAAGAATAGTTTTTGTTTTATCTGCTTACAATGACAGGGGAGACGCACAGCAACATCAGTAATTTGTTTTTTGGGTTGAAACATGAGAGGGCTACACGTATGATAATAGCAATATGAGCAGTATATATATATATATATATATATATATATAATATAATCCAAAACAAATTCCTTTAAACTCCTCTAAAGCTCAGCAATTAACAAGTTATTTCTGGTTTGTTTGTTTTGTACAAAACCTGACCGAAAAACATCAATTGTGATTTTATGAGTGGGACTATTTCTTGGCCAGGTGGAACTATTTTCTGGGCTTTGCTGTTGCCTGTTTACCCTAAGGTGACAATAATGCTCCAACAAACCAAGAGTCCTGCACACATGAAACAAATGAGATATAGAATGCTAGTTAGTGAGCTTTAGAGGTGCTGGTAGGAAGATTTTGTTACTATAGAATAGAGCTAGACAAGCTGTTTCCTACTGTTTCCAGTCTCTATGCTAAGGTGGCTAACTAGTGTAAGCTAATGAGAGTGGTACTGATCCTCTCAACAAGAAAGCTCATAGATGCATTTCTCACATGTTGCACTACTGCCTTAATGTGACTCTATAATTTATAGTATGTGCATGTTCTACTTGCTGCTTATGCCCTGTCACCATCTTATTTTCTGTTTCTGGATGTAATTATGTGTGATGCTCTCTAACTCTTTAACTGTAATTCTTTTCATCCTGTCCTCTATCTCCCTTTATTCCTTCAACAAAGTCATAGTTCATTATCTTTAGAGGTAAGGCCTGTCTCATTTAACAATTCTAATATGTGCACAGTTTGTTTTGTCTCTTTTTTTTTAAATCAATTCCTCTCTTCCTCTATCAGAAAGAGCCACCAGAGGGCGCTGGAGTCCCTGCAGGCCAGTCTGGATGTGGAGATGAAAGGCAAAGCAGAGGGTCTCAAGCTGAAAAAGAAACTGGAGGCTGACATCAACGAGCTGGAGCTGCAGGTGGAGCTGTTTACCAAGAACAACGCGGAGCTCAGCAAGAACAGCAAGAAGATGCAGCAACAAATTAAGGTCTGAGGATAAGATGCTTTTATTTTCTTTAATAGTCTGCTTTCCTAGAAAGCTGACTTACAGAATTACTACTCCTGTCCCCAGGAGCTGCAAGCCCAGCTGGAGGAGGAGGTACGGAGCCATGAGGAGAGCAGGGAGGAGCAGGCGGCTCTGGAGCGACGCTGCACTCTATTGGTCAGTGAGGGGCAAGAAACTCGTGCAGCCCTGGATGGTGCAGAGAGAGCCCGCAAGGCCCTGGAGACTGAGCTGCAGGAGGCCAATGAAAAGCACAGCGACCTCAACAACCAGGTGAGACGTTATGCGTCTCTGCCCTGGGTTTTTTTTTGTAGAGGCATCGGCTTAAAGTCCACCCAGTGTTGGCAGCACAGCTGTAGATTGATGACTTTCTCAATGTTTTCTGTCACATGTCCAGTTCCAGTTGGCTCTGAGTGGGAGGAGAAAGCTGGAGGTTGATCTCCAGACTCTGCAGCAGGAGCATGAGGAGCTGCAAGGAGAGCTGAGAGGATCCACGGACAAGTCCAAGAAGGCCAGCTGTGAGGTAAGTCTCAGACAAGACAAATGATATCGAGATATTATAGCAGCAGAGATGCAACACGTGGTGTAATTCTTTCAGTTGGCGCGAGTGGGGGAGGAGCTGCGTCTGGAGCAGGAGCACACACTCCACCTGGAGAGAGTGAAGAAAGGACTGGAGGCTCAGATCAAAGACATGAGCGGCAGGCTGGACGAGGCCGAGCAGATGGCTTTGAAAGGAGGCAAGAAGATCATCCAGAAGTTGGAGGGAAAGGTACAGAGAGACAATTTGACATCTACATGCATGGCTGCCATGAAATATAGTATGAATAAACACTCTAACAGGATGATGCATTTGACCCCTCTGATGCAACTTCCTGATGTTCGTGACGTGTCAGTTAGTTTGTGGAACAAGAATATAATAGAAGAATATGCAGCAATGTGATATCAACTCAAATAATACAGATATCAACAGTAGACTTTGACATAAGGTCGTACAATACAGGACAAAATGTCAATTCATTGCCGACTTTAGTATATCACCAAACAAATCATTACCAAATAATTAGCAATTAATCACAATTTGGAATCTTCGGGGCTCCCTGGAGGTCTGGAAAAAGTACATCCCTGCTAAGTGACCCAATCAAGTTAGTGACAACTTACCCAACTACTTTTAATTCTCAAAATAGCAAGATTGTCTTGTTCTTTTCTGTTCTGTCCAACACACGAGAGGTCCATACTTGCTTCACCAAAAAGAGGCATTCCAGAGTTTTTGTAACAGAGTACCGATCAGCCTGTATAAAGTCTTCTCAGTCTCTGGAGGAGCTCTCTTAAATGTAAGAACATAACCCCGATGATTTCATTAGCTTAGAAGAACTACACATACACAATCACTACTAACCACTGAGCAATTTCAGTTCGAGTCACAGCTGTGTGTCTGTGTGCAGGTGAAGGAGATGGAGCTGGAGTTGGACTCGGAGCAGAAGCGGCACGCTGAGACGGTGAAGACGCTGCGGAAGAACGAGCGTCGGCTGAAGGAGCTGCTGTTTCAGTCAGAGGAGGACCAGAAGAACCAGCAGAGGATGCAGGAGCTGGTGGAGAGGCTGCAGAACAAGATGAAAGCCTACAAGAGACAAGTGGAGGAGGCTGTACGTCACGTCGTGCTCCTGCTTACTTATTTGACGCTCAACGTCACCTGATGATATTCACGTCTCTGTGTCGTTGCAGGAGGAGCAAGCCAACATGAACTTGGCAAAGTACAGGAAGACCGTTCATGAGTTGGATGATGCTGAGGAGCGAGCTGATATCGCCGAGTCAGCGCTTACCAAAATCAGGACCAAGAACAGAGGCAGCTTCGGAAAGGGATACTCCTCTGTAAGTACTTATACCATCAAACTGCTGATGTCATTCGCTTCAGCGTTTTGGGATTCAGTCATGACAAATATGGTGTATAGCTATTATTTGTAACCATCCAGGAGTTAGCAGTTAGCATGAGTTTTGTAATGTTGCTATATCAAGTTATTTGCATGCATATTTGATGTAATGCATGAGGGTGAGCTGATGACAAGCAGGTGCACTTGATCAGCTGATTGCAGACAGGTGAGTGAGATGAGCAGATAAGAAATGGAGACCACACCAATGGATTTCCTGATAACTAGAATCAAACCACAGTCAGTTCATGTTTATCTTCAAAACATGTTTTTTTATGTGCAGAAAAAAAAGAAAACATTGTTGATCCAGACTTATCAAGGTTTTGGTCCCAATAAAACCAATTATTGTGTGGATTGAAATTTGACACAAATACTTTAATTTCTCCTCTGCCACCAGGATCAGGTAAAAAAAAAAAAAATTACATTTGTCGAGGACTTTGGTTTATTACTAAATACCTGCTAAATAATATTCCCACCAACCTCAGCTGATCTTTATGAGTTTAGTATAGAGCTAACTGACGAATGTTACCATACACAGCTTTATAGTCACATAAAGTACAGCCACTCACATATTGGAGAGATTCATACTTTTTCAAATCCGATTTGTTTAACACAACTGAAGCCTCATATTAGCTACTCTGGAATACATTATTACATATAATGAAGACAGTTTGACAGTAAAAGTAAAAAAAAAAGTCTAATAATAAACTGATGATATTAAGTGCTAAACTGTATTCAGATACAGTTGGGCCATGCACTGTTGACAATCTTCAATAGCTCTCTGGAATTGTACCACATTTTTTTAAATTTACCTTTGTATCAAAAACTCTAGAAATGTGCATGTTTCATTATTTACTCTTATAGTTCTTGCTAATGTTGCTTATGTTTTAAAATGTCCTCACCTTATACACCTTATGTCTGATTTTAATAATAGTAGGCACACTAATAACTTTTTTGTTTTTGATTTGAAATATTACTAATCTAATCAAAACTAATCAAGTGAAATGACACTGTAATTTTAGATTTTGCTCATATTAACTCTACAGGGTTCTGACAGAATGTTGTGGTTTCTCTGAATAATGACTCTAAGGGATTGTTGTGCTCCTCCAGGGTTACAGCACTCCGTACCCCGGCCTGGTTCGATCACCCAGCTCTGTGGGTTCAGAGGGCGGAGGGGAGAAGATCCTCAATGACGACAATGAGACCGTCAGCTCCCTCATCCCGGCGTATCTCAACTCTCTCAAAAAGCTCATGGTGGATTAGAAGCCAAGCTGTGACATCATCACTGTCAACACAGAGCCCGCTCCAGGTGCTGCATCACTCAAACTCTGATGTCTTTTTAAGAAGTGCAAAGTTTGAAACATCAGAGAGGCTGAAACCGAACATCACAGCTTTAGTAACATACTCTAGCTTTAATCCCATTCATTTTTATATCCACTTCATAGTGTACGATTTAAAACAGATTGAATATGGACAACTGTACTGTAATGGGGACTGAGTTATTAAACCTTGGATTAAGTTTGCATTTTAGCGCCATGGGGTCTAACCTCTAGCAAATACCCACGTGTGAATTTTGGAGTTTTAACAAGTCCTTAAAAAGGCGGCTGCTAATAAGTGGCTAAATGAGACTACAGTGGTTGTTGGGGACATTAAACATCATCACCGCAGACAGGGACAGCAACTCTGTTAATAAATCTATTAGCTACGGTTTTGCAAGCTTGTCAAAAACGCTGGTTAGCTTGTCAGAAACGGTCTTAAGGGGCCGGGGTGCAGGTTGTGATCGCATGGGGTTAGTTTTTTACTTTCGTCGGCCACATTATTGCTTTAAACATCATAAAAGTGATGTTCATTTGTGAAGATTATCCTGCTGAACAAAACGCATAAGCATCAGAAACATGTGTTTGCCACAGAGTTTATTTTCTGCAATGATCCAAAATCCCATCGGTGAATTGTCAATAGACCCCATGGCGATGCTACTTGCGGGTTGGCCTACAAAAAATATGTTTGTTTGCTCCCTATTGTGTTGGACTTTATTACAACCACTTTAAGTCATTTATAATTCATCAGATTATTGTGAACGTTGTTAACAAATAATTTATTTACGTTTGCAAATGACACAAGAATAATGAATATCTGTTAGTATAAACTATTCACCAATTATAAATTGTGTACTGTGGTAAACTTACAACAAGTGAATGTAATTCAGTAATACCAATTTATTCAATAATGTCTCACCTTTGCCTACTGCTTCAGACTGGAGAGTCCAAGTAACATACAAAATGCGCACTATATTCTTTAACTTCAAACAGCTGACTAGAAACTTTCACTACTGTGGCTTCTTCTGCTAGCTACTAGCAGCTCGTAGATATTGTACTCTTTGCTACAATCTACAGGTTTATGTGTACAATACAGTATGTAGTCAATGTTTCCTACATGTCAGATGAATAGTCCGCTACAATGTCTACAGTCAAACCACTTCAAACTGACAGTTTCTAATGTGTAATATGGTGTGGTGTATACATGATCTGTAAAAGATGAGTTCATCATTAACTAATGGCTTATAAATGACTTACCACCAATCATTATTATTAGGTCAGATAGCACAACCCGAATCCAAAAAACCTGGGAAGTTGTATAAAACTGTAAAACTGTACAAAGACAATATATTTAATGTTTTATGTTTACATACAGGTTTTTGGAACAACACATGCTACCATCCAGACAGCCTATTTGTGTATCAAGCAAGAATGGGAAAAATTTCACTTCAAAACGTCATCACTTAGTGTCCTCAGTTCCTAAACACTTACTGTTGGTAAAAGAAAAGCAGTGTAACACAGTAGGAAACATCCATCCATCTATTATCCTCAACCGCTTATCCAAACTTAGATCGATCAGTGGGAAACATGCCCCTGTCCAAACTTTTTTGGTACGTGTAGCAAGCATCAAATTCAGAATGAATACTTACAATAAACAATAAAATTTTATCAGTTGGGAAATTAAATATATTGTCTTTGTACAGTTTTCAAAGGAATATTTCTCAAAAATGATTAGCAAATGATCACTCTATTGTATTTTCCTGTTAGAAAGTGAAATTTGGACATTAAAATAATGCATTGTCAGTAAGTTTTGCCTAAATTATCTGATAAATTCCTAGTATATCCTTGTCTGAATCTATATTACAACTGTAACATGGCTTGACCAAACATTTTGTTGTTGAATGTGAAAATTTGTTTTTTTAAGGAAATAAAATGAATTTCATTTACTATATATTCATGTTTCCTATTTGTGGTCATACAAAAATGTCACACAGAAAGCACATGTTATGACATAAGATATACATTTTTATTTTATGAATGAAAACCGTCAACCTTTAGCTGTTAATGTACAAAAGCATCTCAATCTTTCTCTCAATAGCCAAAAGCAGTAATACTGGAGAAGACGTGGTTGAAAAAGAAGGCAGCAGCACTGACTAAATCTAATTGAAGCCACTGATTTACAACCCTGATTACAAAAAAGTTGGGAAGCTGCGTGTTAATAAATCAGAATGCATCACCTGCATGGGCAAGTTTTAGGGTAGAAGAAGATTGGACTAAAATAAATGTTGCGCCAAAGCTTATGAAAGAAGAAGTGCAAGGTGAAAATACATGCCTGAGGCTTCATTTAAAAAGTCACAGATTCCAGTTTTCGCTTGTACTGGAACTGAAACTACATCAGTGAAAAAAGAACCAAACGTTTTTTTTTACTCTCTGGAGAGCAGGTGGGTTTAAGAGGTTAAATATACTCTCCTTGCACAGTTTTCATTGAATATATTTCACAAAGGATAAGCAAATTACCACATTCTGTTTTATTTACATTTTAGACAAGGTCCCAACTTTTTTGGAGTTAGAGTTGTATATTACCAAAACTGTAGAATTAAGAGGAATTGTTTTTTGTACTGCTTATAAAACATAATGTTCCATATCTTATCTGTATGTCATGTATTTGTATAAGACTACTATTTACTGTATTTTACATCCTTCACACTCCTGCCTCCTCTCTTTGATAATCACACTCTGAACAGAACCAAAACACTCCCAGCTTCCATCAGTAACAAGTGACTTCTCTTTAGAATAGTTTTTCATATGAACAGCAACTTACAGTATATTCACTAAAAATCAATTGTCTATTAAGTGCAATGCTGATTTTTGATTCTTTATATGAGCATGGATAAAAATTAACTTTCTTCTTTCTGCCAAATTAGTGATTTTTGTCCTCAGGAATTGACTGTTCGCAAAACCCCGACAAAGAACAATCACAGCATAGCAACCGCAGGCCTGTCAAACTTTGAATTCTCAACACACATAAAGTAATAAGAGGAATACTCCAAACCAGCTGAGAAGAGCGTAAGGAATAGATGAAATGGTGCGTCTGTCTGCTGTAATGTTAGCATGTTACTACCTAACTTTGATTAACTGCCTTTACTACAACTGGCATCATTTCCAAACATAATGGGCAAGTTAATTAATTATACAATTTAGAAATGCACCTGTTCAGGAGTAGAACATCCAGTGCATTGGAGCCAATGGTGCCATTTAAACACAGCCTGTTCAAGCCGTCCACCTGCTTAGTAACAGTTCATGTCCACTGGGCCTAGTAAGGATGCTAGAGGACACACTGCTCCATTACTGAGCACTCAAAAAGAAGACATGCTCTGATTCTCTGCTGGACCCTGCTGTAGAATACACGTGACTGGATACACGCGCTGCTAGTTGGCCGCTCCCGATTCTCTGCTCTCAGATTTAAACAGGAAACAACATGGTGTAAACTTTCTGTCAGTCCATCTAAACAATCCACCAATATGTTGTCCTGAAAACATGCTACTGCTGAATCTGGTTTCTGTTTAAGAACTACATCACCAAGTTTTAACAGCTTGGTTAAGCTTCATTTAGTTTAGTCTACTTTATTCAAATACAGATTGGTGAACACACCGAAACCCCCATCAAATCTTGCCACCAATCTCCCATCATGCACTGTAAAATAGGGTCAGTACGGTGCAGACAGTTCTGCAGTTGTACAGGTTGCACAGACTGTGTTGTAATGACTGACTAGCTGTAGGAGTTCTCAATAACAGAGCAAGACTACTGAAGGGAAGAAGTCTGATCACAGGGTTCCATTCACTCTACACCTGAGGGTCTGCAAGTTATATCCACATATTAACGTATAAATGTTTTCTTTATTCTTTTGAGAGTACTACTTCATGGGCGGTTTGCAGATAATAGTTGAGATAATAAGATATTTTGGGGGGGTTGGTTGGTGCAGACTGGCTCACAAAGATCGATGCCAATGCTGTTGTGTTCAACGTCACATCCTGTTAGCTCCCAGCATATTTAAAAATCATAAACTGTAGCAGAGTTTTGCGCCATTTTTTGTTTCAGTATAAAAAAAAAGCGTCAGTGTCCTGCTCGTTATATATATTTGACAAAGTTAACACTCCAAACAATCCAGCGAAACTTCAAAAGTCAGCTGGAGACAGCAGTGTCGGGACAGCTGTCATTTCATGAGAAGCTGCTTTTGTTTACTGCTGCGTGACATTCAAGACCTATTGTCATAAAGATATATTTGGGGTTCTTCAAACGTTTAATGTGCTGTATGAGAATGGTATAATTGGTGGGTATAAAAAAAGCAATTTTGGAGGGGGGCTAAGCAAACAGTCAATATCTGCACATGTTAGTATTAAAATACTTTGGTACATAGTAATATCACTCTTAGGTCAGAATGCACTTTGCATAGCAGCATCTGTTAAATCAGTTTTGCCAGTAACTCGCAGAAGTCACGTGTGTGTCAAATTGGAGAATGACCTCACCGAGCAAAAGCACATACAAACTGCAGCGTGACCCTGCTGCATGACATAAAGCTATGAAACATTTACTGTGGGTGCTTTTTGATCATTCGCCTCACCTTTTGCCTCGCAATTCACACTCATAGTTCCCATTCTGCTGTGCCTTCTCAGCTGGGCACCAGCTCGCATGACTACGACCTGTCATGATCTGACATCTTCATTCATCGCTTAGGATTCTCGCAACACTCCCCCACTACTGACACCACCCTCAGCAGGTTGCTGTCGGGATGTGAAGAGCCATTTAGCGCTGACTGAGCATCGTCAGTCTGCGGGAGTCACAAGTGGATCAGTGGGGAGAGTGAAATCCCAGCACAGATTTCATCTCCGAGTCAGTCCTCAGGCATAGCCTCTGAGTCTCTCTGTGTGAGTGTGAGCCAGAGGGGGGAAAAGCCTCAGCACTGAGGTCAGATCTCTATGTCCACTGGCCGGATCTCTCCAGTCTTATTCTCCCGCACCCACAGCTCTCTGTCTTTGTTGGGGTCCACGCACTGCAGCAGCTGGTCCACCGGCTCCATGGTCTGGACAAAGAAAGAACAGTGAAAGCAGAACTCAGGTGTAGCTCAGGGGGCTCTTTGTCTCCCTCTGCTGGTATACGTGAGGTAACAATGGGACTGATACAACTCAGAGGAAATTTGGTTGCTCTGTATGTCTTATATAACCTAAGTATAAAATACAATAAAAGTAACAACCATTATGAAGGGCACAATAATGTGCAACAAAAAAAGTCTGTCAAAAATGCTTTTCTCTGGCCAGGCAGAACTCACTGTGTCTATTTAATAGTCTTAGCTGCCAAATTTGACATTGGATTATGCGTCCAATGTATATATTATAGATTGCTCTTTTAATACCACCTGTTTATTGATTTTCTTGCCTGTTTCTACACTGCTGTAATGTGGATCAATAAAGTCTTGTCTTATCTTAAAGTGTCCAAAACATTTAGTCAATAAAAGTTAAGTTTTCTAAACTGTCAGTGTGTCTTATACAACACTTTGGATATGTTTTGGGGCATTGGTAACGATGATCAATACATTCACTATAACATATAAGTTATGTTATAGTGAATTGAGACAGTGTGTGGAATATAATAATACTGTGTGGAAGTTGTTCTTACACTTTGGTTGAACATGTCCGTCTCATGTCGAAGAGTCGTGTACTGACACAGATGCTGCCTGATCATC
>CAFUXE010000975.1:6942-29665 GCA_903364295.1 Serranus cabrilla
AAAACTATTGTTATTGTTTATTAAATGAATGTCACTTCCCCAACTCTCCTCTGAAAGCTGTTTAAAGTTTAAACATATGTACCTACTAGGTGGTTTTATGATGTTTGTGTGTTATTTTGTAAGTGAAACAAGCCAAGTTTCAGACAGTGAGATTGAAAGGTGAAAAATAACTAATTGCTGAGGGTGCAGGCATTAATGGTTTATTATTCTTAAATAAAATTAATAGATAAAAGCAAAGGAAAATTAGAACAAAGTAGTAATAATACAAATAATACTATACATAAATAAATAAGATAAAAATAACAAGAAAAACAGAAATAAATATTATTGTTATTATAAACTGTCCTAGCTCTCAGGGAGTAAAGTCTTTAAGAGGATAAAAAATATAGTAAATAAATAAATTATATATATATATGCTTGTTATTATTAAAGTCACTCTCCTAACTGTGTATTTGCTCCATCCAATAAAAACCTTTTAAAGAAACAACAGTACATGCACTAAGACATTTTATATTCTCAATATATATTATTAATTTAAACTCTTTTACCATAAAAACACCAGATAAATAATCCACTACTTGAGTATATTGTTTATTTGGTCACCATTCTTTTATATGTACATTTTTGTCTGTTTATTTGTGCACTTTCTCTTTAACTTACTGCTCAATTTATTCTGTGTTTAGCTTATTTCCTTTTTTTCTGTTTAAGTACTTCTGAGAGTAAAATAACACCAGAGTCAAATTCATTACACTTTGCTTACATATTTGACCAATAACACAGATTCTGATTCTGTTTTTTTAACTTTGTAAAAGTGCACATGGTTGTTAAATCATACCTACAGCACTAATAATAATATTATTATGATTTATTTTTAAACTAAAAAGTTCACTAACACGTTACGTGTCTCCTTCAGGGTCTGTAGCCACGGCAGAAGATCCGGCCGCTATCGCCACCATCCAGTCTGCTGCCACGTTCACTGACCAGCCCATCAAATATCTCTTCAAGACAGAAGGAGCCGGCGGGCAGGTAGGCACAGACAGAAGCATCAGTGGTGGTCATGTGACTGCCGACTGCAGCCACCACACCCCTTCAAAAACAAACAAACAAAAACCAAGAGCCAGAAGCGGCTCCTCTGATTGGCCAGCCGTCACATGGCCCCCCCGAGGCTGTGCTCGGTGATCAGGTTCTCTGATTAATTCTGGCACACTGTGAGCAGAAAAAAACATTTGGCTCAATAGATTTGAATGAAAAATATTTGTGAAGCAGGAAGGATAGAAGAAAAAAATCCCACTACACATTTTCTACTGTGATTGCATGAATGCAGACTGATTTTAACAAGTGCGTATTCGGTCCGTGACTCCACATTCCTTGATAATTGTGCCAGTATGCCAGTCACATTACCCCCTGGTCCCAGTACTCATGACCCACTTCACTCATTGCTGACCTAAAAGGAGAAGTTTTGCTCATATGTGACTCGGATCGGATGTTTTTTATAACAAATCACAAGTAATCTGATTTCTTTCACATGTGGTTCCCAAACCAGATCCAGGTCTGATGTTTTTCCATGAAACTTCAGTCGCTTTTACGTCACTTTGGAGCGACAATCGTCACAATTCTGCTCTCGAACTCGCTGATTACTCCAGAGTATTTGGTGTGACACGTCTGTGCGAGCTGAACTTGAGGGGTCGTATCATAACAGGTTTGTGTTCCAAGGAATTTAGAAATAAACGCCCAAGCGGGACACGTCACGATCCCAGCTCTCCTGCTCCGACTCCTCATCCACACACACCTCCGTACAGACGGAGCAGCCATGGATCCACAGAAAACCGTTGTTAAAAATGTTGCTCTCTTGCTCCTCGTCCTTCTTCTTGTTCACCGGTATCCACTGTAAAGGACACAGCATGCTGTGTGTGATGTCTTTATTATTGTGATAGTGTCTACGGATCACCCCCAAAATCACTTGTTCCTGGTATCATTGCGAACATTTCCTTAATATTTCATCCAAATCCGTCCATAAATTCTCGAGTTATGTTGCTAACTAACACACAGACAGACAAACTCAGAAGAAAACATAACCTCCTTGGTGGAGGTAATAATGTGAATAGCCAAACAAAACATCAAATCTGAGCAAAAAGTGTGAATTGAGCTTTAAGTCCTGCAGTGTGGACGTGGCCTCAGACTCTGTATCTTGTGTATAATGAAATATTGACCACTCGGTGTAATGTTTGTGTCCCAGGTGACCTACAGAGTGATCCAGGTGTCCGATGGCCAGCTGGAGGGTCAGACAGAGGGAGCTGCAGCCGTCAGCCTGGTCACCGGGTTCCCAGCTACGACTCAGACCGTCACACAGGTGAGAGCTGGTGAGCTTTGTGAAAAAGAGGTAGACTGCATCATCAGTCTGCCAGATACAAATGTAATCAACAGAGAGTAACTGGTCAGTAAGCACAACCAGCATTCATACATAAGGCGCACTGTCGCTTTTTGAGAAATTAAAGGATTTTAAGTGCACCTTATAGTCTGAAAAATACGGTAAATGCATCGTGATTCTCCCGTGAATCGATGCAGTCGATAATCGGACATTCAGCTAAAACTCTTCAGCCTCAGAATGATTATTTGCATTAAATATTATGACGTCTCTCGAGGCGGCAGGTTGAAACAGCTTCATGTGTTGATTCCTGAACGGAGGAACTTTCCTTTACAGCAGTGATGACCTTGATTAATTACTGGTGACCAGAAGGAAACACAAGTCACTGATTAACTGATCTGCACCCGTTTCTTGGAATCATTTACTTGCTGTTTTATTGCCCTTCAGTTTATGTGTCACACTTTATTATTATGTTTGGTGTCTCATACGTGGAACTTTATATTTTCTGTCATGCTCAGTTTTAGTGTATATTTATATACAGTCGATATATAAAACTACTATTACTGTATTCTTTTACAGGGTTTTTATTGTTTTATCTACATAAAGTTAATTAGTTTTATTACAATTATTAACAATAAATTAAAGTAGAAATTTATTAATTAATAAAATGGGACATGATAGATTTTTTTTTACAATATTTTAATGGTCTTGATGTTAAATTACAGTGAATTTAATGTAAAAATGCAAAGAAAATATGCAACATATTGCTGAATGTAAAAGGAAACTTTGTTTTTCAAGAAAAAACTTTAAACTTAATTTAAACGTAACAAAAGTTGATACTTACCGTCATATTAAAGTAATAAAACCGTAAGTTATTTTACAGATAATTCTTTAAAAATACATATGATATACAGTAAATATCCATATTGAAATATATATACTGTATATATGTTGAAAAAGGAAAGTTTTTTGATGTTATATTAAAGTAAAAAATAATCTATAAAATTATTAGTAAAATAACTTTACTAATTACAGTGTTTGGCAACTTTTGCTGCCAGATTTTTTCTTTCAGTGTATTTTAGTTATTAAAGTTTCTTATCTATACGATGCATCTGCTCTGTTGTTTCTGCTGTGGTGACGTTTTAATTTTCCTTCATGGAATCAGAAAGTAAAGCTTGTTTCAGAACAGTTGGACTGAAAAGTGGAGATATTGTGAATGAGTGTGTGTGTGTGTGTTTGTGTTCAGGCGGTGTTCTCTCAGCCGGAGGGTTTGGAGGGAGACGGCAGCTCGGAGACGCAGTACACCTACTACCCCGCCACCATCGCCGACGCCACCACCGGCACCATGGTAACCACGGTGCAGGCGTCAGACACGCTGCTGGGCCAGACCACGCCCACAGGTAGTTATAATGTTTAACATGTCATGCTGGTGTCATTTTTTCAGCACAACCTCACCTATATCACCTGATAATTATTATTTCACTTTGACTTACTGGATCAACATTTTGAGCCCGAAATAAACAAAAGAACTGATTTCTTATACAACATATATTCTGCAGCTGTATGAACTGTATTTCAAGCCATTCATATGAATAGATGCCAGAAATCTGTTCAACATTTTGGCAAATCATGATAGTTGCCAAAGAAAAAAATAATCCCAGAGTTTTATTTTGTATCTGAAGGTTTTATTAACTGTCTTCATCATTTTTAAACCAGAACACAACACATTTGTCAAAAAAAGTTGCATTCAAAGACCTTCGGAAAGTAGAATACTGTGATATTAAAGCTTGTTTTTACAGTTTTGTTTTTTTTGTTGCCACATTTAGATGAAATATGCCTTTGATTTGGTTATTTTCTATTGATGGAAGTGTTTGACACACATGATGCATTCAGGGGCTGTTGGAAATTTGAAAATCAAATTATATTTTTGTTCTAAAGTTAAAAAGAAGCAGCTGCTGAGCCGTACCAAGGAGGCAAAGAGAGAGAGAGATGCTAAATTTAATGAGTAAACTTTTAATTTATTTATCATTATAGAGTTTAAACTTGATGCGCTGTAAGTTTGGATGGATTTTAATAATTATCAGCGTTTCTATCATTCATCAAATCTCTCTGAAAGTTATCACAACAGACTGGGCTAGCTGCTGGAGTTAGAATGATTTGAAACTGTATATTTATAGTTAACTTTACAGTTTTTATTATTCATGTGCTCATCATAAGATGTTGTACGTCTGCTTGTCCTCTGCAGCTGAACGTAAGCTTTTGTTTTCCAGGGCAGCTTTATGTGATGATGTCGCCCCAGGAAGTGTTGACGGGTTCCAATCAAAGGACAATCGCTCCTCGCACTCAGCCATACATAGCGTAAATAACTCATAATTCATCAGAAATACAGCACTGATGCATTAATGCACAGCGTAATTTAAAAACATGCTCTATCTCAGTTTAATATGTTTGTTCTCATGTGTTTTCTAGAAAGCAAGAAGCTCCACGAGGCTCCAGAGACGACAAACGGCGAGCCCAGCACAATGAAGGTCAGTGTTAGATGAATAACATAAAAAATAAAAAAACATCAGCGCAGGTTTGAAATGAGAGAATTAACTCAAATGTTGTTCCCACAGTTGAGCGCCGGCGCAGAGACAAGATCAACAACTGGATCGTGCAGCTGTCGAAGGCCATCCCAGACTGCAACATCGACTACACCAAGACGGGACAGGTGAGAATAAGACACAAAGATTACAAAATAAGAGGGTATGAACCAATGTAGCAAGCTCTAGGTGGCTTTTACTTTGAAAAGACTGATATGGCACTCAGAAGGTTGTGCATTTTACTGGTTTTAGGCCAGTTTTCAGAGGCTTGAGTAGCAAAAACAGCCTCTTAAAGTCAGCCGTTTATTTTCAATATTACACCTTCAGTCTGAATGTCCCAGAGGTGTAATAGGGGACCAAGTGATCCGGCTCTGTAGCCCTTTGAAGGTAGTAACAGAGGTGTTCAATTGGCGAGACTGTTAGAGAAGGGACATTTTTGTGCGACCAACACTCAGATAATAAGAAACTTTAATAACAGATTTAATAACTAATCTTATAACTATGAGTTAAAGCTATGTAAAAAAAAACAAAAAAAACAAACAGTCACAGAGGATTATAATAATAATAAATTATGAGAAAGAAGACCTTTGTTTCCCTTGTGTTTCGTCTCAGAGTAAAGGAGGAATCCTGTCCAAAGCCTGCGAGTACATCAAGGAGCTCCGACAGAGCAACATGAAGCTGGGGGAGGACATCAGCACTCTGGATCGGCTCCGGATCGACAACCAGCTGCTCAGACAGGAGGTTAGTCTGCTGCAGCTGAACGTCTGTAAACCCTAGAGATGGTTGTTAGATCAGACCAACAACCATGAGACGTTCAGGGTCTCTTCAATCACCTTTTTCTTCCTCATTCTGATGAATTTCAGCAGCTCGTCTTCATCATGTCTACATGAATAAATGAGCAGTTGAACAGGTGTACCTAATAAAGTGGCTGCTAAGTAAAGTATTAAATCAGACTTTATAAATTCCCAGTATTAAAGGACAAGAAAACCAACCTAACAGTTAATTTTGTTTTTAATTTAGGACACAAAAAACAACCTGAAAAAGTAGCTTCCTTACTAAAAATTTATGATGTCAGTTAATTTATATTCAGGTGATTAGATGCATAATTGTCCGTAGTTAACTGCAAATTAATTGCAAATGAATCACACCAAACTTTCCTAAAAGGAACGCAGCTGTTGAAAAATCTAGATTATAAAATTAATTGAGATTCTCTCTTGAAAGATTATGAATCAATGCAGTGAATAATTTGAAATTTTGCTCCAGAATCCACATTTTCACAGCAATTTGTGGTGTCAAAATTAATTTGCAGCTCGTCTTCACCATGTCTACATGAATAAATGCATATAAATGATATTTGTGTTAACAAGCAGTTGAACAGGTGTACCTAATAAAGTGGCAGGTGAGTGTATTTCTCGGCCAAATCAGTTAAAAGTAAAATTCCTTGCATATATTACAGTGTTATTGCTTTGGTTTACTAGCAAGAAGCCACAGCAGTTACATTAATATGAACTTTAAACCCAGATTTGTGTCTTTTTAAAACCAGAATAACACAAATAAAAGGCTAATTATCCACCAGTTTCAGGCCTTTAATTAGTAATGATTGTTGCATTAATGCTCCTGTTGGATTTGTTGCTCAGGTCGAAGACTGGAAGTCCAAGAATCAGATCCTGAGGAACCTCCTGCGGCAGCACGGCATCGTGGGATCCTCCAGCACAGACCCGCAGTGAGACGCCGCGGGGCGCAGACGACCACGTATGGGCCAAAAGAGTACTTGAAACGCTTTGAGATACTTTATTTGTGATGGAGAGTGCATGGAAATAAAAGGGGGTAACTGAATATTCTCACTAATATTCAAATCTTTACCTAAAGGCTCCCTGGAATATTATCTTTGAAGCTTTTTACAGGATGTGAATCAATCATAATAACATTTGTAAAGACGTCATTAGTGGAAACCTTCCTTCACAAACATTAGCGCAGTAAATTCTAAAACACGACCAACTACTCTTCTGATTCTTCAGCGTAACATCTGCAGCTTCTCCGTATACAATGCACTCATGTTAGCGCCTCACACACACACACACACACACACATCATATTCATGCTTGTTTTCATCTGACTGGCTGATACAGAGTTTGTCCGCCTGCTCATAGTTCAGCTCTTTGCTTTGTATTTTTGTATGTTTCATGAAACCTCACTGGGGACAATAATTGCATTGCAACAATGTAACTAACTAAATAAACGTGGGTTGGTAAGCATTGCATTGTAGGTAGGCTATGTATGTCTTTATAATAAAAAATCTAATAATATACTATATGTCATAAGCCACTTTCAGTTGCGTTTATTAAAGTTGGTAAATTGGTTAAAATTGGTTGCTGTTTTTATTTTATTCTGACTTGGTTTATAAAACATCCTCAGAATATACAGTTAAAGAAAATCTAAACATTGTGTTTTCAAGGGATAATTGATTGATTTTTATATTTTTTGTTTTGTTAAAATAATAAAAAATATATATGCACAGGTTTTAAAGCATGTTATTTGTGGGCATAATTTAGATTATTATTTAGTATTTTAAACTTCTTTATTGCTATTAATGATTTATGAATTTATTTCTACAGTCTATATGCATCAATGTTCGTTTGCAAAATGATAAGCTTTTGGTAGGTAAAAGATTTTACTACTTCATGCACCACTCTTATTTTCAGGGTAATTTTTCAACTTTTATTTTGAAGGTTCCTTGCGGAAGTACATCACTGCATTGCCGCGAGCAGAGTAAAGCCGTTACAGGTATCGTAGATTTTCTCGGGATATATTTTAAAGTCCTGCACAGGAACATTAAAAGGACAAAGTGAGTTTTCACCAATGATCTGTATACTGCTGGTAGCCGGCCACGGCACCGTCTTAGAGACACAAATTAAGGTAAGTAGCTTGAATGTAGCAGCAGAGAGGAGATAAGTTGAAGCGGAGCAAAGTTCGCATTTGGTGTGTAAGGTAGCGGCCATACTGCGCCGAACTACCTCAAAGAATCGGACACTTGACCAGTGGATCACTTGATGGCTTGCGTGTGGACCAGTTAGACCACTAATAATAACATTTATGGGATCGTGAGGAAATACTGGTCCATTCGGCTTACATCTGACCCAACAACATTACCGTTATTTTTTATAACACAACATTTTTATTATTGGCTCACGGTCTTCACCGTGAGCTCGATGTGGGACCACTTTTTGAAAGTTTAGTTTTTTTGTGAAAAATGATGTCTTTTACTGGCTTATATATGTGCCGAATTATTCACAGAAGCTAACAGTTGACACGACAGCCTTTAGCATTTTTTAAAGTACGTGTGCTAACCAAGAAACAAAGAGAATATAACGGAGCTAGCTTCTGTCATTAAGTTTGGTGGAGTGGACGTGTCCTGTACAGGTACACCTCTAGTCCTTACGACTGCCCCTTTTTTCCTCCCCTTCTTCCTTTATTTTATTCTTATTTATTTCTACATATAATACCACATTATTATAACCTGATAATATGATATAATGCAGATTTTAACAACAAGTCATACCTGTTACATCTTCCTTATTTAAATATTTAAAATAAAATAAATGACAATATTCTAATTTATTATGAGTATTATAATTGTTATTAATAATAATATAATATATTTTTAAATAATAAAATAAATTACAAATATCGCTCATCAAATGTATCATAAATAAATGACAAATACATATATGAATAAATACATACAATTAGAATACAAAAACATTGAACATATGAGAATGAACCCTGGCTTTGGCGCTGGGTTATGTGGTTATAAAATTGTTAGTTTGATGATTTGTAACCTGTATTTCTGTTCATTTTCCTCCTCTGCTCTCAGAATGACGACACCGGCTTATACAGCCACCTGACCGGGGTACCGAAGGCTTTACTTCCTGGCATCGGAGGGAAGAAGATCCTCGACTTTTGGTGGGAAACGGTCAACATGTGCGTACCAGCGTCCCCAACATGAACAGCATTATCTTCTGATTCACTCATTATCTCCTTCTAAATGCATCTTTTATTGCTCTCCAGGCGGCAGCTGTTCACTGAAGTCTACCTGGTCACTAATGCAGATAAGTGAGTTCGAACTGCACGCCACTTGGTTTACAGTTTATTCTGCTGCTGCTTGATTCTCCTCCTGTTCCTCTGAGCAGGTATAAGTACTACGAGCGCTGGGCCACAGCCAACGACTTCCCGGTGGAAAACGTTGTGAATGACGGCAGCACGACGTTGGAGGACCGTCTGGGGGCCGTGGCCGACCTGGAGCTCGCCATACGGAGCCGCAAGCTGCAGGACGACATCATGGTGGTACGAAGGATCCATCTGCTGCTGATCCTGGAGGACGTCCAGATACATTATCATGATGCTGAGCAGGTTTATTCATGTAGAACTGAATGAATGTCTGTGATTCAGATTGCAGGAGACATGCTGTGTGCAGACCAGAACTTTGACATTGCTCAAGTTATCCGCTTCTTCAGGTCAGAGGTGATTTACCACAATTTGTAATCATTTTACTTGACAATTTGCACATGCAATATAGAGCCCGACACACATATCTCTATCGGTGTATATACTGTCCAATATGTGCCCTTATAAAAAACTTTTTTCCCACAATATATCATGCAGAAAATCAGTGATTAAGAAAGCATTAACTTATTTATTTATATGATTTAAAATAGTTAGAAATTGACTGAAAATGAACAGTAATGATGTTAATTTAGCTGTTTATTTTATTCCTATTTATTCTTTATTTTCTTAGTTTTTATTTATAGAATTGGCTGACAATGAATGTTTGCATAATGTACAAGGATATTAAATATTATTTAATAAAGCTTTATTTTTGAGAAAGAGTGGTGAAAAAAAGTGGTGCACAATCCACATAATAAATGTCTATTTTCATTCCAGCTCAAAAAATGACTATATCAGCCACCGATATCGGTTATAGATTAATTTTCTCCATCTAAAACGAAAAAAATGTGTTATTGGTCGGGCTCTAAAACGTCTGTGCAAAATATATTTCTGAAGGTCAGATAAATGTTTTACGTGTGTGTGTGTGTGTGTGTGTGCTGCAGCCTGGAGAGCTGATGATTTACTACGAGCTGGAGGAAGGTGAGAAGAGCAGCTCCAGGGGCATCGTGGAGGTTTGCCCCGACACCCACAGGTGATCCTCCTTTAGTCCCACTCAGGGCTCGTCGTTGCCACTGAATCCTGATTCACCTACACGTCACTATGTTGCAGATTTGAGTTGAACCTGTCGCCGTTTTCTGCCTCAGGATAACTCGTTTCCTGGAGAAACCCCAGCAGGGTCTGACCTCCTCCCGACTGGCCAGCGTCGTGTTTTACTGCATCCAGAGCGACACGCTGTCCCACCTGTCCACCTTCCTCAGCCTGAAGCCCCGAGCCTCGGACAGATCCTTCGGACGGTTCTGGGTACGTGAGCACCAAATAAACGTGTTCACTTCTTCCATAATTATTAAACAAACCATTGTGCTCACTGGGGTTTTCATTATGATAAATCTCTGAGAACAAATTGGATTATAATTACTCCTACTTTATGATATTTTCCTGCACCGTCAGCACCTTTAAGGCTCTTTTCTCTGCAGGAGTGGCTCGTTAACGAGAAGCAGCTCGACGTGTTCGGGATGAAGCTTCCCACCGGCTTCCAGCTCATTGGACAAGTGGTTCGTATACTTACTTTTTAACCATGTTTTATGCTTTTTTTTGCAGCCAGAATTGCTTTTAAATTCTAAGATAATAAGGGAGAAAACCAGAGATGCAGGCTTGAAAATCTCCATCATCTTTAGGCTCTTTAGGGGGAGAAAGCAGCTCAGCAGTAGAGCTACAATGAATGCAGGTCAGCAGGATTTTATAGTCTTGAATCTGTAATAAATATTATGTTTTTGTCTGGTGCTTATTAAAAATGTTAAAAAAGTCTAGAGTTTAAAAGGGTTAAAACATTATGGTGGAAGTAAATTAAGGAAATCTGCATCTTTAATTATGTTGCATAAGTTATTGAAGCAATTTTTTTGGTTGAAACATTCAGTTTTAACATTTTTGACCTCTAGAGATAATAACATTAAAAAATCCCTCTAAAAAAATCACATTAAAACTCCAAGAGTTCAAGGAAACCATTGAAAACATTATGCTCTGATTTGGTAACTATAGAACTCATTTTCATGCAGATATCTTGAAGTTAAGGGACTGTTTGGAGTGTTTTTCAGCCCACTAGATTTTTTGTAGTTTTAAGTGATATCATTTTACAGCATAAAGACTTAAGTCCGCTACTGCAAAAGTCGTCCAGGAGCGCCGGTGCTCCTGCAGAACAAGTCGTATTGCAGTGTGTTAAAGCTGATTTGAGCAAATTTGAAAGTGGCAGGAAGAAAAACTGCTTAAATGTTTTAAAGTTTGCAAGCTGCCATGTCGTGTGTCATCAGCTACAAACTGGGCACTTAGTCCAAAATATCTGCTGTCAGTTCAGGTTGGAGTCACACCAAGGTGGTGCTGTATAAAAGTACTGGATACAGAATTACTGGATCTTCCTGCAACGATGCTGCTCTAACTGTCCCTAACATCGAATCTTTTCTTATTATAAAAGGCCAGTTGTGTGGGAGGAAATATTCAGAAACCTTTGCTCATGTAAAATGAATAACACAGTACTGAAAAAATACTACATTACAATTAAAAACCTGCAAAGTGTTTTGACTTTCTTATCTCCAGGGGAAATAAATGATCCTGCACCTGATAAGTGGATCTGTATATAAACCCCCTGTAGTAGTTTAGTTATTTACGTTTTCCTGTCTTACCTCAGGGCCTGTCAGACTACACCAAGTGGCTCACCCACTACTCCACCAAGCAGCAGGACAATCCAGCCAAACCAATCACCTGCAGGTCCTTCGCCAGGTAAGAACATTTCAGATTCTGATTGGAGCTCTGTGGGTGTTTCCAGCTTCCTCCTCCTTAAACCAACAGAAGATGTTGGTGATGTTTTATATATATGTTATAATATGTGTGGCTCACAGGGTCGGACTGATGGGGAATCCCTCAGACGGCTTTAACGGGAAAACCATCGCCATGTCCATCTCCAACTTCTGGGCAGAGGTCACTCTAGTGGAGAGCCAGACTTTGGTAACACGCACGCACGCACACACACACACACACACACACACTATATGAACTGTATTTCAAGCCATTTGTATGAATAAATGCCAGAAATCTGTTCAACGTTTTGTCAAATCCTGATAGTTGCCAAAGAAAAAACTAATCCTGGAGAGTTTTCTCTTCTTGTATCTGAAGGTTTTATTAACTGTCTTCATCATTTTTAAACCAGAACACAACAAATGTTGAGGATTTGTCTGAAATGTTGCATTCAAAGACCTTCGGAAAGTGGAATACTGTGATGTTAAAGCTTGTTTTTACAGTTTCTGTTGCAGTTTGTATAAGAAAGAAATCATACTTCAGAGGGGAAATTAACCTTTTGGAGTTATTTTGTCTGGTTTTTAATACTTTTTATTTTGCCATTTTGCCATATTCACCATGCCATGTTGGAATCATTTTATTAAGCACAGTCTAACCTATATGACCTGATCATTATTTGTCTACTTTGACTTACTGGATCAACATTTTAAAACACAATCCCACTCAATGAATAACTTTATATCATATAAGAGGTCAAAAGAGGAGAACATCTAGTTCTGTATGTTTATCCTAAATCTATTTGACCTTATCTCTGGTTTTACTTGGTCTATCATCATCAAACAAACACTAACATGAAGTTTAAAGTCAGAACTTTAGAGGGAAGCTGACAGCAGGAAACACACTGCTGAAGGTTTTATGTTGTGACGTCATGAAGAAGGAATAATTTGCAGAGACTCCAGAGGCTTTGAGAAAAAAGGGACATATGTTAATATCTGTGTCTCTGCAGGTTTTACTCCCTCATCCACTCAACGACCCCACAGAGTTTGGAAGTTTGCAGGATCTGTTCTGTATCAGCAGGAAGGAAGGGTGAGTGCACAGCAGCGTATGAACACAGCTGCCCATGTTCAAACCTTTTCTAAATGTCCTGTTCATCGTCTGCTGCAGGTATCTGGGAGGTCTGCGGCTGCTGCAGGCCACCTGCAAGAAGTTCTACCAGTTCTGCTCCAAACAAGGGTGAGACGACACCTGAGACGCTTTTTAAAAGTCATGTTATTAAGCACAACCGTCACCTATATGACCTGATCATTACTTTTTCACTTTGACTTCCTGGATCAACATTTCTAAATGAGGAGAACATCTAGTTCTGTATGTTTATCCTAAATATATTTGACCTTATCTCTGGTTTTACTTGGTCTATCATCATCCAACAAAAACTGGCATGAAGTTTAAAGTCAGAACTTTAGAGGGAAGCTGACAGCAGGAAACACACTGCTGAAGGTTTTATGTTTTTAGGCCTTTAGAGGGTTAATAATATTCATAATGGAGGAATATAAACTACACTAAATGAGCAGTTGTGAAGGAAGTAATCAGCTCTTTTAATTAAGTAAAATACAAAAGTTTAAAAATGCAAAATTTTCAGTTAAAAACCTGTTTTTAAATCTCACTAAGCACAGTCTACTTTTACTGTATATTTAATTTTAAAGTCATTTTCAACAGTATGTTACATTTTACTGTAATTTTCTAAAGTATATTTTAGTTTCCTGGGATTTTTTACAGTATATATTTATTTTAATGCAATTTTCTACAGTAAATTATATGTTACTGTGAGTTTTTTTTACAGTATATTTTAGTTTCTGTGATTTTTTTTTAAAAGTATGTTTCATTTAAATGTAATTTACTACAACATATTTCACTTTTACTGTGAATTTCTACATAATATTTTAGATTATTGTGATTTTTCTTACAATTTATTTTATTTTAATGTAATTTTCTACAGCAGATTTCAGATTACTGTTCATTCCTACAGCATATTTAATTTTAATGTCATTTTTGACAATATATTTCAGTTTACTGTGATTTTTTCTTACAGTGTATATTTATTTTAATATAATTTTCTACAATATATTACATGTTACTGTAAGTTTTTTTTACAGTATATTATAGTTTACTGTGCATATTTTAGTTTATTGTGAGGAATTCACTCTGGTTCTGGAAGGCGTCTCGCTGTTTGCCGGGTTTTTCTTCGGCACTTTGCCTCCAATTTTCCTTTTGGATGTACGATCTGGCACCTGGTCGCTACATTTTTATGGAGTTTAGCCATTAATTGAGAGAAGAGAAGTCACGATAGCAGAAATGTAGCATTCAAACCAGCAGCCTGAGACTTTAAAACACCAGGATGAGGGTGAACTTGTGAACATGAGTTACATCTGTACCTTTCTTTCTATTCTGACCACCAGAGTTCAACGTTTCTTTTGGCACCAAACAGCAGACGGACGCAATTATACATTAACTGGTGAACATAGTGGAGCATTCAGCAGCCAGAGAGACAGATTTATTTCTCCAGAGTTGGTAGAGACCCAGGGAATGCAGGACTGGACCCAAATGCAAATGAAGCAGGCAGAAAGGATCATTTCAGGGATTTCATACCAGTGTGTAGTTCTTTATATAAGCAGGCAGGCGAAGAGTCGGCAGGTAACAGAAGCTGGAAAACAGTTTCTGCTAAATGAAACTGTAACATTGTAACATGATGCTGCGTTAAAAAGACTTTAAACTAACGATGGAGACCATAAACTCCTGATGAGATTGTTTACTGAGGTGATAAATCAAGTGAGAATTAAACACATAAACACTTAAATACATTCAGAGTTGTTTCTGTAACCAGCGGTGTCGCCCCCTGCTGGTCACTGGATAGAATACAACGTAAAGGCACTTAATGCCTCAGTATAGAGAAAATTAAACATAGTTTTGCTTTGTTAAGAACAGCCACTTCGATGATTTTTGTACATTTTTATTCATTAATTTAGTTTTCAAAGTTATTTTCAAATTTTTCAAAGTTATTATTTTTTTTCCTAATTATGTTGGTGGACACTATTATTTATTTATTTATTTATGTTTTATTTTTGGCCTTACTGTATTTCTATTCTGTTATTTAATTTTATTTATTTATTTTCTTAATTAATTAATTATTTTTTTCCTAATTAGGATGTTGGACATTATTATTGTTACTATTATTATTATTATTGGTAGTAGTAGTATTGTTATTATTATTATTATTGCTATTATTAATATTAAACAATTAATACTTTATTTGTGGCCTCACTGTATTTTAAATTTTTTATTCTTTTATTTTATCTAATTAATTTATCATATATATTTTCCTTATCATGTTGTTGGACAATATTATTAATGAATTCATATTTTATTTTTGGCCTTACTGTTTTTTTATTTGCTCAGTCAGATGATTCTGTCTTGTTTTTGTTTTTCTGATACCTTTTTAATCTTCATGAATGTTTTGATATTTTATATTTATAAAGGAGAAAAGCGACTGCTGATGCCTTCACTGTCTTTTTTCCTGCAGTATCGCCCTGACGAAGCAGAACTTCACCCTGAAGTACGACACCAACATTCCTCGGCAAGTGGTGAGGATCCATCCACAGAAATAAAATCTGTGTGTTTAATGTGAACCTGTGATTAAATGATGTGTCTGTTTTAATGCAGGGTCTTGCTGGAAGCAGGTAAATGGATCTTCCTGATGTTTTATTATAATTAAAATGTGATTCTGCTCACTGAATGTGATGTCTGTGTGACAGCGCCATCGTCTCGGCGACCCTGAAGTGTCTCATGAAATTCTACAACATCACAGATAATGTAAGCAGGCTTTTATTGTGAAATCCACAGTAAATGACAGTTAATTCACTGTAAGATAAATCACAGAACTGTGTTTTTATTTACAGTAACAATTTCTACAGGATGTTTTAGTTAACTGTAAATTTCTACAGTTTGTTTCACTTGAATGTGATTTAATAATATATTTTAGTTTAGTGAATTTCTACAATATATTTAATTTTACTGTGATTCTTTACATTATATTTTATTTTAATGTAATTTTCTAAAGTATATCAAATTTTACACTGAGTTTTTTTTTACATTATATTTTAGTTTACTGTGATTTTTTTCTGATTTTCTGTTTCATTTTATTGTAGTTCCTTCACCATATCTTACATTACTGTGAATTTCTAAAGTATATTTTAATTTACTCTGATTCTTTTTATAGTATGTATCATTTAATGTAATTTCCTACAATATATTTCATTTTTACTCTGAACTTTTACTGAACTCAAACCTTTGAATATTCTGTAAAACTGTCACCAGTTAATAAAAGGTCTTTAAAACTCATTGTTATAGTCGATTCACATATTCCCATTTCTACTCTCCAGGATCTCCCGAAGCCGATCCGAGCCAACTTCATCCTGAACGTGGAGACGGATGAACTTTTCATCACCGCCGGCCTGCAGGACCGAGTCGTCCAGGTCAGTGACGGCAAATATTAATGATCTTTAATCGATTATTTCAACATTTTATTTGATTACAATTACTGAACGATTGATTTGTTTTTGCCCTCATAGTTCACTGGGTATTTATTCTAATAAAAGAGTGTGTGTTTTTGATTTAAAGAAATTAAAATGAACTTTTTTGTGGTTCGAACAGAAATCAAAACATCCCTTGAAATGAAAATGTCACATTTATTTGGGAAAGTTTAGTTTTAAGTTTTAAAATTTTTGCTTTAAAGTAGAAATCAACTTGTTTGAAACAGTAAGTAAGTTAATTAAAAAATTAAAATCCATTTTAATTTTAAATAATTTTTTAAATTTTAATCTACATATCATAGCTTTACATTAAACTGTTTTTTATTTTTTTATTTTACATTTTTTATTTTCATGGAGTGATGTTGATAAATTTACACAAGTATGCAAATAAATGAAATGAACAATTTTCCCCATATATGCTGAAAACACTTATTTAGCCAAGCAGGAAAAGTTTCATACCGAAAAATTACTTTGAACTATTTTAGCATGAAGTGTTTCCTCTGTGTCTCCACAGGTCTACGAAGGTTTAGTCTACATGGACTTCAGCAAGCAGCTGATGGAGGAGCAGGGCTACGGTACGGAGGTCCCCGTCTGTCTGTGGAGGCTGAGAAGGTTTCTTTTCTAACGTGTGTGTGTGTGTGTGTGTGTGTCGACTCTCAGGGAACTATGTTTCCATGGACATGAGTGGACTCCCACCGTTCTGGCTGGCGTACCTGAGCGACCCCAGCGACTCCGGACGCATCCACAGCAACATCAGACAGCGCTGGCTCAGTGGTGCGTCTCCACGTCAAACATCACGATATTACATTATTATAAATTATATATATTATTATATTATATTAACTTCCTGTGAATCATCAGGAAGGTGTTTCCATCCACCTGTTTTTAGGTGCATTGTCCATTTGTTTCCTCAGTGGAAACACCCTCATTTAATACAAATAAATATCACAGAAATCGTTTTTAATTTTAGCAAATAATTGATGATTAACATGAAGTTTGCAAAGACATGAACCTTCGCAACTGTGTTAGCATCCCAAATTCATCCAGGAACCAAGTTTCCATCCAGTTTCCTACTTTGATTTTCACTGTTTGAGGCTCAACTTTCACTCCTGTAATGACGTTGTCTTGATGTTTCTTTTTCCAACTTTTGGTTAAACTTCTCGATACATTTGGAAACTTTGCTGTTGCTAAATGAAACAATGAATCTCTGTCGATCCAACACTTTGGTCCAGACTGAAATATCTCAACAACTCTTTCATAAAATTGCTAAATATTTGGTACAGACTTCCGCCATCCCCTTTTTCCTTTTGCTCCACTAAATGGTCACTTCTCCTGTGAAATATCTCATAAAGTGCTGCAGGAATGAGTCAGCATTTCCTCCTGGTTCCCTCCTCTCAAAGTCACAGGAGTTTGCTGAAGCTCAGAGAAAAATCATCAGTCATTTGTTTAGTTTTGTACATTAACATGCAAGCCCATATTTCCCTCCCTCAGTCCGTTATGAATGGAAACATAATTAGTTTGTCTGTGTTTCCACAGGGGAGACTCTGGTCGTCGAGGCCATGAAGACTTTTGCTGAGCTCACTGATCAAGCGAGGTCGGTTTGACTGCTTAGAAGGGGATTGTTGACAGTTATGCAATAAACAGAAAATATACCAGGGCAAAGGGTAGACAACAATAACCGTGGGGATTAATTATGTTCAGTCTCTGCTCGGCTCTAACTGGCTCTGGGTTTTTAAATGTTTACGCTCTGCGAGTTTGAAGAAATATCACATGCAAATCTGCTGCAACTTTCCTGTCAGATTAAACGAGTTGTCCCCTCAGGACGGCTCTTCAGGACAGAGACTGGAGGCGTCTGGCACAACTGATGGACCAGAACTTCGAGCTGCGGAGGTAAACAGAATTCTGATGCGAGGCTCTTGTCTTACAGTTACACTCACAGCTAAAGTAAAAATGTATTTGTGATCTAAGATTTCCAAACCACAGAAAAATGTCTTATGAAACACCCAGCAAAATTTGAATCAGGAAAAAAGTCGCCAAGTGTGAAAAATTAATCTTAAAATAGTGTAAAATTCAGGTAGAAATGAGCAGTCTTCTCTGCTCTGAGCCTGTGGGGGCGTGTCGGCTGGAGGCGCTGAAACCACGCCCACTCGCGGGAAGGCGCGGCCCCGCTCGTGCACCTGCTAAACGGATGCGCCGTCACACTTCATTAATCTCCCGTTGCTATGACACGAGTTAGCCGTAGCCTACTGAGCTAACGTTAGCTTCGGCAAACAAGTAAATGTAACAACATAAGAATTAACATTATCACAGTTGGTAAAGTGGTATTGTGGGGGCTCCCTCATAGTATTATTCAATTTTTTTGATATGTTTGAATGCAATGTTATTGATACGGCTAGCGTTTGCGGGCTAGCGTTAGCAGGCTAGCGTTAGCGGGCTAGCATAGGAGGCTACTGCCTGCTCCACCTGCTATATAGTGTTAGGGGCGGGGTTATGCAAATTAGCTCCCAGCACGTGATGGAACATAATTTTAGATACTAAAAGATCCTGGACACAGAGGTGGTGAAGACTGTTTAATTCCCTTACTCCTAAATCAACACATACACAGTTTTCAAGTTTTTAGCATGTTTTCAGCTATTGTTTAGCATCTTCTTCAACATCTTCTCAAACAAATTTCACTTTACCCGACACGACTTCTCCTGCAGGACTGTCTACACGGACGCCTGTCTGGGTCCTGGGAATATGAAGATGGTTCAACTGGCGAGGGAGGTGGGTACTGAAAGGTTTGCATATTTTATTCTGTCTCCATTTGGTTTTCTCTTCATGCATTCATTGTGTTTTTGCTGCGTCTTGCAGTTTGGCTCAGCGGTGAAGTTACCTGGCAGTGGGGGGGCGGTGGTGGGTCTGTGTCTGGATGAAGACCGGCTGGTAAGACTGCACCACATGGGGCTTTTAATCCTCAGCTCAAATTCCCTATTTATACCTTTATGAGGCAATAATGAGACATTACCTAGAATTTTGCAGACAGCCACTTTAATAGGTACACTTGTTCACCTGCTGGCTAACACAAATATCATGCAGGATATTGCTTTGAAACACATGAAGAAATCTGGAATATTTATTTTTTAAGGCAGGAATCCTCAGGTAGAATGATAAATAACAGCTTAACTTCTAATGTAACATTAACTGTATCCATTTTTGCTTCAAAATGGTCCTCCAACCCCCTCTAATTCTTAAAAAGGTGATTCCAGCCCTGGGTTTTTGTAGTACACAGTGGATCTAAGTGGAGATATTCTTTGATGTGACGGATCATGAAGTGAGGGGAAGTCGGAGCAAAATTCTGCACCTTTGAAGCCATCAGTCTAGTTTCTGATGTAATAAAGAGAAATCCTCCTCAGTTTTATCTGCTGAATCAAAGATCGGCTTTGTCACTTTGATTTCCGTGCAGAAATCCAACACTGGGCTTTATTATCCAAAAAAGGTGATGTGTGGATTGTTTCAAACATCATCTACCTGCTGAAAAGAACAGCTGAAAAGTGTAATTTTCTTGACATTGAAAAGAGTTATTTCCACCATCTGTTTTGTGATCACAGCTGCCTGCTAGATGACTTCAAACCAAGAGGAACAACTTGTTTTAGGTTCTGTTTTTCACAGAATTTGAACCAGATAAAAGATTAATCCAAAAACTTGACCCAAGTTAACGTGCAGCGTCTCATGGCTGGAGTCTGTAATGTAGGAAAATGATTAAAAGCAAAACTCTAAAAGTAACATTAGTCCAATGTCAGAAGTTAACACTTACACACATTTGGTGTTGAATTAGAGAAAAACAGAAGTGTGCAAAGCTGTCAGCAAAGAATCTAAAATATAAAACATATTCTGTTTTTTTTAACACTTTTATTTACAACATAATTCCAAATATGTTCCATCATAGTTTTGCTGCCTTTAATATTAATCTACAATGTTTAAAATAATAAAAAAAATAGAGAATAAAACCCCTGATGCAGTCTGTGTTTTGTCCACCAGGTGGAGATGAGACAGGCGTTCCAGGAGGCCGGCTGTGTCTTCTGTGTCATCGCACCGTACAACCCATCTGCTGGCTCCGTCGGCGGCCCACACTGACCTCACGCCACGCCACGGCGCCGTGTGGCCCTCAAGGAGGCCCAGTGTCATTATTTTACAGGACTTTTTATCACAATGGACAGCAGAGATCATGATCAGGTACATGAAATTACAGGAAAGCCATGAAGAAACTATCTATAATCATGTTTACCACATTAATCATTCATCAGGTATCTTTTAATGCAGATTATATGAGCGTCAGAACATTTCTAATAATTCAAACTGCAGCCGGTTAACGATCATCAATCACAATGTGAAAAAATAATATTTTTCTACATGATATTCTAGTTGTATAGACTCTATAAACATTAATTTTGTATAATACATGTAATTTTTGTACACAAATTAAAAGCAACTGTTAATAGCTCCAAGTGTTTTGTTGTGTGTACTTTGTAAGTAATAGTCATGTATCCAGTTAAGATATCTATACAATAACTTTCACATGTTATAAATATATTTTCAAGGTTTTTTTGACCAGTTATAACAGGTAAGATATGTTAATTATAGATAAAGCGGAATAAATTATATCTGTAACAGAGTTTGAATAGAAGTCAAATGGTGAAAGTTGACTTGTTTTAAGCTAATGTAGTTTTTACTGAGAACATTTTCATCAGTATGATAAGATTTCACTGAGTCAGAAGTGATTCTTTAACTTATTAATAACACAAAATAAAAAATATTGATACAATACATTACATATTTGAAAATGAGTGAAAAGAAGTGCACACTTATTTAATCCCACCCCTTCTCCATCGGTCATTATCGAAATATTTATAATAATATAACATCAATTATTTTCATTAATATATCCAAATACATTGACCAGATAAATAATCAGTAACTTATTATATAAACACATCTACACCCACCTAATAAAATACACATACCATACAAAAAAACGAAACAAAATAAATAAATATATATATAAATGTATGTTTATATACAAATACAATACTACTAAAATACTACTATATTACTAATATGTTAATATCAAATATATACAATTTCTTACATATTTAATAACTGTAAGCTAAATAAATAAATATTTAATTTGGAGGCACATACATACATATATTTTTTACAGTAAAAAAGAAGTGTAAATCTATGTACACCCACCTAACAAAAGGCTCACACATGCAGAATAAAATAACCCATGTTGTCGTGCTGTGCATGCTGCCTCTGTACTGTATATTCAGTGAGCAGATCTAATTTGCTGTTTCCTCCGGTGGGCGGAGTAGCAGGGCTCTGCCTGGCCGCACAGCGCTGCTCGCAGCTCCGCTCCGCGTAGTTGCCTTCACCCCCTCCACTCATGCGGACCCGGCCGGAGCTCGTGGACTGAGCCGGTGGGCTGCTGCTGCTGGTGGACTGTGTCGGACTGGCTGGACCCGGTGAGAGGACCATGGCTGCCAAAGAGGACCTCTACAGTAAAATCCTCCCGCGGAGACTCCGGCAGAACCGTCCGGGCTCAGTGAAATGTGGCTCCAACCTGGACGTGCTGTTATCCATGGGCTTCCCCAGACCAAGGGCGTAAGTAGCCTGGTTTTATATGTGTGTGAGTGTGTGTGTGTGCGGGAGGATTACATGCATGTCAGAGGTCGTCTGGAGACCAGACGGGGACATGGTCGCTGTGTGAGTAACGGGTTTTGTGTAGCGGACGGGTCAAACGCAGCATCACTCCTCACTCCCTGCGTCGGTTTTCACTGTGCGCAGCTAGCTGGGAGTCACTGTACACAGACACACACAGCTGGAGAGTGTAGCGGAGCCGAACAAAGTGGGATACAACCGGAATAAATACACAAAAAAAGAGCAAAATAACGTCGAGTAGAGCTCTTAAAAGGCGGAGAGGCTAGTGGCGCGAGGCAGAAATGGCAACAATGTAACATAAAAGTTCACCTTATTTTCCCTTTTTCGCTCTTTTCATTTGTTTACATTTGAGACATTTGAGAAAAGACCAGAAAATACTCAATAAAACTTTATATTTGCTGACTTCTTTATAGTTTTTGTCAAATAAACATGTTTCAGCCATATTCTTGAGGAGCTGTCATACGTAGGCTGAACCGTTCAGAAAACTGGAGTCAGGAGTCATGGAGTCATGACTGTGTGTGTGTGTGTGTGTGTGTGTG
>CAFUXE010000975.1:46528-61738 GCA_903364295.1 Serranus cabrilla
TCCAGCACAGCAGCGTTCCTGTTCCTTGTAAAAACAAAAGAAAACAATTTAATTCAGACATCACTGAACTTCCGTGCATCATGTTTTTACATAACTATGTCACTTATAGATTTCAGCGTTTACATGCATTTGTTTACCTTTTAAACCGTCTTTGAAACGCCTAACCAGGAAGTTCTTTACCCTAAACCTAGATCAGTGGTTTTGTAGCATAAATTCAACAATACTGCATAAAAAAAACAAACACGAACCGTACGTGTATGCATAATGACGTGTGCTACTGGTTGTGTAAGTCCCACAGTCGGTCTCGTCTTCCAGTCTTAGCTCTGTTTTGGTCTCCACCAACTCCTGCAAAAACATCAGGCACACTAGTTTCTAGAAGTTCCTCACCACAGCCCACAAATAACACGACTTGAGACCTTCAAATGACGTGCACGTCACTTTTTATTTACATGCATTTATTTACTTTTTAAACTGTCTTTTTAAACACCTAACCAGGATGTTTTTTTTACCTAGAGAACTGGTTTTGTAGCATAAATTCAACAAAACTGCAGCTATTTTATTGGATGTTGGCATGTGTATTACACATCATTTTAAAATGTAAAGTCGTGTTATTTATACGCAGGTTGCTCACCAGCTGGTTACTAACTTTGCTGCAAGCGTTCTTTAATTTAATGTGACCTGAGATCGGCCCAAACACCGACGCTGCAGTCTGTGATGCGGCGGATTTGTGCGCTGTTGAACCGCGTTTAACACAAAAAAAGTGAGAAAATTAGAATAAACAGGAACATAAGTCGTCAGTGTGTATTAGATCACTGGCAGAAATCAAGAAAAATGTGATACAATCTTGTTTATTTTTCAGATTTTGCCTTCAACTTTTTCGCTCTCTTGTGAAACAATGGACAGTTTTCCCTCTTCAAGTCTTAAAGAAATGTAATAAGTTAATCTTAGATCCTTTTTATTGAACAGCTCGTGCACACGTGTCGCCCTGAGCTGGTTTTTGGAGGCAGCGAGTTAGAAACAGAACGCTGTGGTTTCACCTCTGTGGGCGCTGTGGTGACCTGCCTCACAAATCTCTTTCTGTTCATGCGTTCATGCGCCTGTTTATGTGTTCGGGTCTCTTCAGTGTGTGTGTGTGTGTGTGTGGTCGTTTGAATGTGTGCCTCTCTGCAAATGTGTGTGTGTGTTTGTAAACAGGAAGTGTGAGGATGCATGCAGTCAGAGGACACGGAGCCATGGGATTTCCCACAGTGACAGAACGAGGCTTCCCGCGAGTGGGCGGTGTGTGTGTGTGTGTGTGTATCTGTGTGTGTGTGTGTGTGTGTTTCCTTTTACATGGGTGGGCCCATTTGTGGTGTGTGTAAATTCTGGACAGCTGATAAACAACATGAGACCAACAGAGAATTTAATTATCACAGTGAAATATATTCATGTGTGGAAACACGGAGAGTTTAAGTTAAAGGTTTGTAGCAGAACGTGTGAAACAAAAATATTCACTTACTGTAACAGTGGTTCTCTGAGTTCCTGTTGAACCAGCCTCCATTCTCCTCTGACCTCTGGCATCAACAAGCATCAAGGCTCTCTGGATATTTCCTCTTTTTGGGACCGTTCTCTGGAAACCCTACAGATGGTTGTTAGATCAGCAGTTAGTGAAACACTCAGACCAACAACCATGAGACGTTCAGAGTCTCTTAAATGTGTTTTCATCAACAACTTTCTCTGCAATGTGAAGATTCACATGAGAAAAGATTGATGGAAACACCAAAATAGTAATATTGGGAGGTTAATTTAGACTCAGTAGGCTGTTTTATCTTCTTTGTGAGGCTCAAAATACAGTTTGTTTGTGGCTCCATTCCAGCATCATTTCTCATATCACAGTTTTTCCATCAACTCATTTCTCTGCACATTTTGAAAATTTGCACGAGAAAAGCTTTGATGGAAACACTAAAATTTGGTTCAACTTTAGAAAATACACATAAAAGTTTTTGCGCTGGCTTGCGGTGGTTTTTGTCTTTTTTTCGATAAATAGTTTAAGTTCTTTAAGTTCACTTTTTCTGAATAAGTTCTGATGTAACGAAGATTTAACTCACATGACTGATCAGCTGTTTCCTCTGAAGAATGATTATAAGTTGAGCAGTTGAATCCAATTCCTGAAAAACTGTTTCAAGTTTTTACGTTTTTTTTACCTCTGCCAAGGAGGTCATGTTTTCGCTGTCTGTCTGTGTACAAAATAACTCGTTCTGCACGGATTTGGATAAAATGTTCAGTGTGTATTGGGACGAGGAACAGGTGGTTAGATTTTGGTGGTGATCGGTGATCCGGAACACCATCTGGAACTTATATTGTGAATTTATATTATTGTTTCAGTGACCCTATTGCCTTCACTAACTGCCGCCATCTAGTGGATGAAATATTTCAATGCCAGTGTCCCAAAATACATGCTTTCAATATAATCCTTCAAGTGCAGTTTGGTGTTGTGTGACTGACCCTATTGCCTTGGCGAGTGTGCTCTCCGAGTGCTTTTCTAGTTTGTTGTTGTTTTCTCTTCTTCTTCTCCTGTTTACTGACACATTAACCTACAGCGACACATCACACTGCCACCTTCTGACCAAAGTACGTTACTGCAGCTTTGTTTATTTGCTCTAAACCAGCTGATGGAAACGTCACTAATTCACATTTTCTTTGATAGAAACACGGTTCATGTCTACATGTCTCAGTACGTTGAGCTGTGATTTCTATTAAAAGGCTGAAATAATCCGAGTGTATCAGCTGCAGACAGACAGACTGTGAGTGCAGTTGGTGTATCAGCCTGTTTCCACATGTGTCTCTTCCGTCTGTGGGCGCGGGCCAAACAAATTAAGTTTCAGCAGGTGTCACACAATGCAGGGAATCAGAATTAGCTGCCAACTGGCCCCAAGTGGCAACTGCTCACCGTACACACACGAGCTGAGCCGAACAGAAGTAACGTGAAACACTGAAGATCACAGACGGACTTTAACACCTGTGGCTCGGACAGACGAGAGGCTACGTGTTGTTAAATATCCGTTTCATATATCATCAACTGATTTAAACCTAATACTTACCTTTGATATATTCAAGTTTCAGTTAACATGAAACCTTCAGTGTAACTGATTCACATCACAGCATCCAGAAGGCGAGTAACTGAACATTCATTCTTGTCTGATTTGAGTTTTATTTTGAAGTATTTAGGCTTCGGCAAGAGCGATTTTCATGCTAGAAAAGATCATGTTGGGCTCCAATTGACGCTTAGAAGTTTTCTGTATACAAGTGAGCTGTTGATATTCACCATAACGTGCTGGAAAATAATCATTTTGTAGGAGAATTTGTCATGCGGACAGTGATTTTTTTTTTTGATGATTTGTGGGTGATAATTAAAAATAGAGACACAGAAAGAGCCAGGATATTTATTTATTATTTATATTTATTTATTTATATCTATTTATTTTAATTTTTATCTTTATTTAATTTAAATTTTATACTATTTATTATTGTTTTTTATTTTATTTTAATTTTATACTATTTATTTTTTTAATCTTTATTAAATTTTTATTTTATACTATTTATTTGTATCTTTATCTTTATTTAATTTGATACTATTTCTTTCTATTTTTATCTTTATTTTATTTTAATTTTATACTATTCAATTTAATTTTCATCTTTATTTTTCTATTCCTATTCTCTTAATCTGTTTACTCTGTACTTGTGCTACTGCAAAGAACACCTTATGCTAAAATACAGCTGAATATAAAAGTTGAATTTGAACTCTTGCTGCTTTATGAAGCTGCTGCTGTCTCGAGTCGTCCCGTCGCCTCGAGCTGAATTTAATTTCCCCGTCAGCCGCTCGGCGTTCAGTCACACAGCAGCGTGACATTTCTGCTGTGAAGTGACTTTATTGTTACTGTCAGTCACGACAAACACGTTTCTACAGCAGGATGTTGAATCTCAAACCTCTATAAGACAAAAACAACTTTCATAATGCTCCTTATAATGGAAGAAAATATTAAAAAGGAAGAGTTTTTACGGTGTTGTGAGGACCCTCTTTATACGTCAGTGTTATCATATTTCTGTGGTACTCTGATCAGATTCCACCTCGTCTTTTCCGGCGTGGTCTGGGAATATTTCACTCAACCAAACTATCTGACGTGTCACTGTGTAAAACCTGCAGCGTTCTGGCTTTTCATGGAAAGTTTTAGTGTTTTATGGTGATCTGAATGCGGTTTAATGGTTTTCTGTTCTAACCAGAGGATTGTTATCTCCCTATTAATCTTATCTCTTCATGAAATGTCACAGAAACCAGCAGAAATGTAGGAACACATCAGTCTGACGTTTCTTTATTCCACTTAATTTAATTTTTACTTTTTCAACAGTGGAGGTAAAGTGTTTGTGTGCATGAATGCATGAAGGTGAGGCACTAATATGGTTGCAGCTATCGCGAATTTGGGCTTTTGTTCATTTTTATGGAGCATTACTTCTTCATGACGTCACAACATAAAACCTTCAGCAGTGTGTTTCCTGCTGTCGGCTTCCCCCTAAAGTTCTGACTTTAAACTCCAGTTTTTGTTTGATGATGATAGACCAAGTAAAGGAGGAATCAGCACAATCACAGCTAGAGGTGGGAACAACTCAAACATGTATTTTTTTGCAGATTAACACAGTTAGAATGACAGAAATCGTAAAAAAAGTCGAATTTTTCTGATAAAATATTTTTTAAAAATTGGAATAAAATGGAATTTAGATATAAAACACTTTTCCAAGTGCACACAAGTGTCATGAGTATTGGAAAAATAAATTGGTGCTATACGTATTTAATTATTATGCATTTTTTACGACCTTGCAGCCGCTCCTGTCCTCTCCCCTCAGCTCTGTGTAAGGAGATTTTCAGTGAATATTTGTCAGAATCAGAAGGTTTAAATGAGACATGAATAAAAAGATTCTGACAAAAATTTCACAATTTTAAGCTTCGTTCGGTGATGATCCCTTCAAGGACTGTCGGAAAGTTTAAACTTCGACGATAATGCCTCTTTTTTTTTTGCCTCGTTTCTTTTTATGTGTAATTTTGGTGATCTTAAACCAAGCCTTTATATATATAAATTTAAATATATTATTAGATTTTTTAAAAATTGGAATGAAATGGAATTCATATATAAAACCCTTTTCAGCAGTGTCAGACCGAACTTCCTGCAGAGAAATGTTGGGGGCGGGGCTAAAGTTCAGCTGCATTTTATCAGACTTTAAACGTTTAAAAGAATGTAAACATGTTGTAGTTGTGCTGTAAACACCACAGTTTCCCCTTTAAGACTTTCCTTCTGCAGCAGGATCGTCAGAACTCGGAGCCTTAAAAGATGATTTTTATTCCTAAAGCCTTTGTGACACATCTGTGATTCACAAAGTGTCAGTCAGAGTTCATCTCTGCAGGTGAATCTGGAACATTTTGGGGGTTCCACCTCCGTCGAGTGGAAGATAAATGAGTAATAAAGTCGTGGGCTCAGAGCAGAGGTAACCCCGGAGAGGATGAGGAGCTCTGAGCTGTGAGTCAGGATGTCTGATTGAATAATCAATGGAAATAATACTGTCATTATTCACCATTCATTATTCATTAAGCTGTTAAAATATCAGATAGAGAAAATAAAGGAACATTTACGACTCTGCAGCATCCGAGCGTCCGAAGTTTCTTGATTAATTTAAATTATTTGGCGATGTTGATATTAAAAAAATCTTCATTTAAAAAAAAAAAACTAAATTAAATGCTATTAGATATGTCTTGTAATTTAAAAAATACATAAATAAATGACTGATCATCAGTGGTGGATTGTAACTAAATACATTTACTCAAGTAGAATTTTGAGATACTTGTATTTTACTTGAGTATTTCCATTTTATGTAATTTTATATTTCTATTTTACTACATTTTAGAGGCAAATATTGCACTTTTTACTCCACTACTGACAGCTTTAGTTACTTTACTTTATTTAGCATAAAAAACATGAACATTTTTAAGTATTTTTTAAATTTTAAAGCATCATAACAGTATATTAAGTAGTTAAAATGAGCCTGATTTTTACAAAAACAAAAATTCTGCTTACAGAAATGCATCAATACAATAATAATAATAATATTTGGAGTATATAAAACAATCTGAGTGGGTCCATTCTGCTTAATGAGAACTTTTATTTTGATAGTTTAACTAGTGTTTTCTGATACTTTTGTACTTTTACTTCAGTAAGTTTTGAATGAAAGACTTTTACTTAATTTCACAGTGTGGTTTTAGTACTTTTTCTCCTAAATCTCTCCTATAAACACTCTTTTTCTTCCCATTTAAAACACACTTTATCGTAAGCAGTAAATTGAGACGTCAGACATTTATTTTATCATCAGTTTTGCATCATTTGAGTCGCGTGTTTGCAGATAGTAGCGACTAAAGTCTTGTACGTCTCTAGATGTTCTTCACCTGTTGTGCTTTGCTGCACTTTGCATTGTTTTAAAGCTAAATATCGTGATGTGCAGCAGTGTGTTGTGTTGTGTTGTGTTGTGTTGTGTTGTGTTGTGTTGTGTTGTGTTGCGTGGGCGCGCTGCCTCGTCTGTTCCTCTTCCTGTTAACAGAGGATCTCTCTACGGTTGGAAAACTTGCTTTCACATCTCTGTGGGCGAGAAAAGAGCTTGTGGTTTTTTTTCTCACAGTAAAACCTTTAAGATGACAGAAGGACGCTGCATGTGTGAAACAGGTGATAACATACTGTGTCCACGTACTGTTGCTTTGGCTGAAGTTAGTTATCTGAGGACTCAGCAGTCTGTTTAATTTGAACTTTTTTTTTCATTTCTGATGAGGAAAAATCTTCGTTTTCCGACAAAGAGCGCTTATTCCGTCAGCTTCAGCCCACACGGAGCCTCAGGTGGAGAAACTCTGAGTAATCAGATTACTTTACTGCAGTCAAAGTACTAATACACACTGTACAGTTTCTCCACTACAAGTAAAAGTCCTGCATTCAAAACTTACTGAAGTGAAAGTACAAAAGCATCAAAATGTACTTAAAGTATCAAAAGTAAAAGTTATGCAGAACTCAGATTCTAAATATATTATTAGATTATTATTATTATTGATGCATTTATGTCAGCAGTGCAATTTTGTAAAGATAAAACTGTTTTTAACTACTTAATTTACTGTTATTAGGTTTAATTACAAAAAAAAAAGTGTAAGAATTTTAAGTTGTTCATATTTTTATGTTCAATCTCGACCTGAAAAGTAACTAAAGCTATCAGCTAAATGTAGTGGAGTAAAAAGTTCAATATTTACCTCAAAATATAGTGAAGTAGAAGTTTAAAGTTACATAAAATGGAAATACACAAGTCAGAGTTTGACTAACTTTTTTTGATATCAATGGATGAAACTTGGTGGGGATTATTTTCATTACAGATTAATAATTTAGTTGATTCGTCATTTGGAAATTGTGAAAAGTGTGCATCAGAATTTCTGAGCTTCCACTGATATTATATCTTTTTTTTTATTTTTGTTTAACCCTTTGGAGATTTAGGCTATTTTTCTCTGTTTTTTAATGCTATTTATTCAGACACAAAAAAAAAATTATATTGCAATAATTTGTCTTAAAACCAGACATGAAGTCACATGTAAATTAAAATTAAAATGTTTACTATTTTTAACAAAAGAAAATAAAAAACCCAAACAAAATCAATAAATGTAAATGTACTTTATTTATACAGCCCTTTACAACAATCCTTAAATAAATAAATAATAATTAAATACAAATAATATCAGGATTTGATATATATTTTATATATTGCATTGAAATACAAGGACACAGGGAGTAAAATGTGAAAAACCCTGAAACGTTCTGGGATGCAAAGTAGATTTTAAATGCAGGACTTTAACTTTTAGTTTGGTTTTAGTACTTTTACTGCAGTGAAGGATCTGAATCCTGTTTTCCTGCTTCATGTTGTGTTGGGACTCTCCTGCATTAAAGGCGTGGCGAGCGGCGAGCGGCGGGCGGACAGAGCTGATCACCGCCTGCTTTGATCAGCAAACCTCAGGCCGCCGTCGGCCCTCTGATCACATTAAAGTCTGACTTCTGTCACGATTCAAGCTGGCTTTAGTTTGTTCCAGAAGACGTCCTCGCCGTGTTTACACGGGATCCTCCTCGTCTGCAGCCTGTAATCGGCGTGTTTGACTCAGAGCTCAGGGCTCGCCTTATGAAACAGCCGCCCACAGCCGTGGAAACCCCGAGAGCAGCAGCAGAAAAGGAAACGTGGGCCGTCACGGGGAATACAAATAGACATGTTTGTTCTGTTGTGGTTATTTTAAAAAGCATGATTCAGACGCAGGTACAGAAAGTCAAACCCTGTTTCTGTGCAGTTACATTTGTTGTGTTTTGTGTGAATAATCTGCTTCATAACACGGCAGGTAGCAACTCAAACTAATCCACAAATAATCCTGTGAAACATGTGGAGCAAAGGTCGTCCAGTTACCACGACGATCCTCTTTCAGAAACAGGAAGTGACGAAATAATACATGAGAGAGAGAAATAAACTGCATGCTGATAAATGTTTCATTTAAATATTAAAAATATGTCTCAGAGCAATACAAACAATAAAAACAACATCTTTTTTAGATATAAAAATATAAACCAGATACTTTATGAATCAGAATAATACTTTATTGATATTTATTGAGAAAAAAAGAGAAATATATATGTAAATATTAGAAAAAATAGCAAAATATACTGACTAATTGTAATGAATTAAGGTGAGGCATTAAATAAAATGTTTCCTGGCGCTTTAACTCTAAATTTTCACCAACTTCCTGTCTAGTTTTAAGTTTCCCTCGTTGGATTAGAGCTTTTAATTTCAAATCTCCTGAGATATTTCTTTGGTTTCCAGCCTCCAGAGTTATTTGCACTCTGCTCTCTGACAAAATAATATAAATAAATGCTCATTATGATCTATAATGGCTCCATTCTGGCATTCATATCATATATCATCTATCATATATTCATATCATCATTTCAAAATGTCGCTTTAAAATGCATTTAATAAAACACGACTTATTGGTATTAAGTAACCCTTTAACCCATAACATTATATAGATGTGTGAAGATTTCTTTGTATTGTTACTTAAATTCCTGCATTGAGTTGTTTTAAAGGAGCCATCAGGAGCAAAAACGCACCCAGAGTGAAGAACCACAAAACGTAATATAGTTTATTGCACCATTGATCCTTAGATGATTTATTTATTGAGGCACGTTATGCAACACCAGCCGTCCCAGTGAGATAAGTCTCATTTAGATTCAGTTGCTGGTTTAAGCACATTTAGCAGCAGAAACAGGAGCAGAACTTCACAGTGTTGAGGAGGAATGTTGTCTCATTCCTTAATATAAACCCACTTCAGCTCAGTGACGTGTGTTTGGAGTTTGGACTTCTTGGAAAACTTTACATTCCTTGTTCTTCAGCCGTTCTTCTGGACGCTGAGTGACCCTGTGATGCCTCAGCTTGTCGTGGCTCTCGGTGCAAACCGAGCCGCCGCTGCCGCCACATGCGAGGGTCTTACTGAGGAATGCAGTGTTTGCTTTTCACCAGACATAACAGAGCGCCGTGCCAGCCACAAATACCCCGTTGTGACTCATCTGTTCATTGGGAATCGTCCGGGAAATCAGTCAAGTGCTGCTCACACGTTTGACCCTCACATTTGACTAAACAACTCTCGTCCTTCTTATAAACTCAGGCAGGAGAAGTTGCTGCAGAAGTCTTGTTGGTGGAGGTTTTTCTGTAATTTCCTGTGTGATTTTGCACATTTTTCTTGGAAACGTGTTGTAAATACAGCCTCTTGTGCAATGACTAACGCAGTCTTTCTGCCTGTGGGCAACATTTCTGTAACTTCGAGCTTCAGGGTAACCTTTCAGATTGACAGGTGTCAGCAGACGGTAACAGTTTCCTTTTGATGGAGGTATGAGGTGACTCTGGTGTGACTCCTCTGTGTGGGTGGTGAGGAACTGGTCATACCGTGTGTCATTGTGAGATTAGTGACAAAAATCTAAAGGTTACTTAATGTCAAAATGTAGTTTTGTGTGTCTGTGATCTTGTCCTTTTGTACAGCAGCTTATTATAGCACATATTTATCTATTTATTATGAATGAAGTGATGTTTTTGAGTGTGAAAACAAAGGGGGAAGTGAAGTTTCATAGTATAAAGAACAACAAAGTCCGCTTAGGTATTTGTGTCCGATGTGAGAATAAAAGCTAAAAAAGTGTTTTTTTAAGTAACATAACTTAAACTTACATCAACAACTTAACTGCCTCACACACATTTAGTTTGTTTCTTTTTAACACTTTGGAGTTTTTGGCTATTTTGTCGTTTTTTTAACTCTTAAAAAATGTTCACCATGCCATGTTGGTGTCTTTTTTTTCAGCACAACCTCCCCGACATGACCTTATAATTATTTTGTTCCACTTTAACTTCCTGGATCAACATTTTGAACCCAGAAGAAACAAACAGATTTAGAAAATGATGGAGTTATTTGTATCATTTTATAGGTAAAATCAGGATAAAACCTAGTTTTTATCCTAAATATATTTGACCTTATCTCTGGTTTTACTTGGTCTATTATCATCAAACAAAAACTGGCATGAAGTTTAAAGTCAGAACTTTAGAGGGAAGCTGACAGCAGGAAACCATTTCTTTTTGTAACGTCTAACTTTAGGTTGGTAGTTTTGTTGCTTAAACCAAACCCCAACAACTTCACCATGTTAGGGATGTGCTGACATCCAGCAACTGGTGAGGAAACTAAAGTTTTGGAGACATATTTGAGGAACAAACAACCTTTGTGGTTTTCTGGTTTTGAGGATTTACTGCTTCTTTATATAACCTGTAACCCAACGACTGTTGCAGACTTCCTCTCTAGATTTAGACACTTTCAGACCCTCTTAGTGACTTTATTTCTAAAAATAAACAAGCCACCAATTCAGACCTGCTAAACATTAGCAGCCTAAACACTCTGGTATTTTTTTGGTTTGGTGAATGGAGAGAAAAACTCTTTAAATGCTGAGTGTAGCTTTTCCTTCATCACTCCGGACGGTTTGACAGGTCCGATCTATGACCAAACAATGAGCGTTCAATGGAGGATTTTAGTGCTTCGTCAGTCAGGCTGTGAAAATCAGATACTGGAAGCACATTAAACACGTATTTGCATGAAAATGTAACCGATTTATGCGTCTGACGCAGCAACTTTTCCCATCAGTGCCGTCCCTTTTTCTGTTGAGCTGCACATTTTTCACGACAAACGAGGAACCAGCAGAAACTGTCTCCTCAGCTGGAAGTTATGAGCGACTCGTAATGAAGACTGCAGGGTCATGATGCCACATTTCACAGGTCAGATTCACTGAAGCTGGTCTAGTTTTAAGTAGCATCTGAAGTACATCATGGAATAAGATATTGGTAGAGTTTAGTTATGCCTAGTATCACAAAGAGTTCACAGCAGGGAGTATAGATTATATATATATAAGGGGTTCCTGAACCTTTCTATGCCAAGAACTTCATATTTTTTAAATGAAATAACATGTAAATTATGATGGCAAATCAAGCAAAAAGCTTCTCAATATATTTTCCTTATTTTTCATTAATAATTAATAATCGGTTTTTCACAGTAAGTATGTTTTCTTTTAGAAGTTTCCTTTATCAGGTTAGGAATCAGGGTTCTAACTAGAAGTTCGCTGGTTCGAATCCAGGGACAGTTTAAGGACGAAAAATGCACTTGATTCCGGCACTTAAACCCCCGACCCTGTTCTTAAATCTTCATTTTTTGTCAGGCCCGTTTATTTATTACATTCAGGATCTTCTGTTATATTAAAGAACATATATAAAATAACAGAGCCAGCAGATTAAAACGTCCCCCGTGTGCAGCAGGTGCCCCTCTGCTCGTTCTGCACACTGACAGTGAACGACCCGCGTGTCACTTCTGCTTTCCAGCAGCTCGTCGTGGTTGTGAAAGCTGCTGTCAGATGTCAGATCGTCATTAACGCTAAATGTGACCCAGGTGTGACCGTGCTGCGAATCTCCTCTCGATGTTCTCCGTCTCCGGCTTGATTTACTGTTTGTTGGCGTGTGTGTGGGCGTGTGTTGAAGTGGTTAAAGGCCCTTCCTCAAACGGCTTCCTTCAGCCGCCGCTTCTCGCTCTCTCTTCCTCCTTTCGGATTCTCTCACACACGGTTGCAGCCGTATGTAGGTCTACACCTGTGGGACACGGAGCTCCATGAGGCCCAGCAGCCGCCGGCTCTCAGCAGTGAGCTGACTGTGAAGTGTGTGTCTGTCTGCGCTGTGGTCAGACTGCTGCTCTCTGAGCTCACTGTGGCCGGGCTGCAGGAAAATGTTTGTAGATGCAAACTGCATCAACAGACAGTTTTACTTTGATTACCTCCACCAAGGAGGTTGTTTTCGCTGTCTGTTTGTGTACAAAATAACTCAAAAAGTTCTGCATGGATTTGGATGAAATCTTCAGACAACGTGTGTATTGGGACGAGGAACAGGTGGTTAGATTTTGGTGGTGATCGGTGAATCCATCTGGAATTTATATTGTGAATTTATATTATTGCATGAGTGACCCTATTGCCTTCACTAACTGCTGCCATCTAGTGGATGAATTATTTCACTGCCAGTGTCCCAAAATACATGTTTTCAATATAATCCTTCAAGTGCAGTTTTTTGTTGTGTGAGTGACCCTATTGCCTTGGCGAAGGCTTTATCTGCTGATGTGATACATTCAGATAATAATATCAATAATAACGACGGTTATTTAGATATTTATTTCATCTATATTTAAACTTTATTTTCTCAGTTATTTTTTAAAGAAATAGCTGATGATGTAATACACTGTTTGCATAATAAATGTTTTTTTGATAAAAATTTTAATTCCTGCAAAAAATGTATTGGCCACCATATTGGTTAACGTACGTGGTGTAAAAATAAAAAGGTAAAAAAAATTTAAAAAGAGGAAAATGTAATTTACCGTCAAATAGCAGTAAATATCTTTATTTAAAAAGAAATGTATCTGTAGAATAACTAAAAGTTATTCTTTTTTAAACTTTTTATGTTTTTGTAACGATTTATTATTTCATTTTTTGCACTAAATTTAAAGTTTTACATTAAAAAAAGAGGAAGTTGCTTTATTTTTACACTCAGCAATATGATGTAAATTGTTTTTGAATATTTTAGCATAAATTTCACTTTAATTTAACATTAAAGACCATTTACCAAATAAATAGTACTGTTAAAAAAAATCTTTAATGTCCCATTATATTAATTTACTGAATTAAACTTTTATTTTATGGTTGATATTTGTAATAAAAGTAATTTACCTTTGTTCTTATGGCATATGCACAGAAAAAAAAAGTAAAATAATACAATATATTTCTGGACAAAAACTTTTATTTTTTACAGTATAGGTATGGAAAATAGCAACTTGATGAAATGCTGGAGCTTATAAATACAGATATTTCTGACATAATATGAGCAAATTGTTTTTAATCCAAGCATATTTAAAACCCCTTTTAAAGAGCTGTAATAATCCAATCCTAATACAGTCATTAACACACACACACACACACACACACACACACACAGCTCCTCCATCCTCTCACGCTGTTTGCTCCCCAGAGATGAAACCACATTAGCATGTAGCTCTTATCTGCTGAGTGGCAGCTAATTAGATTCTGCGGCTGTAATGTGAATAATCTGATCTGCCTCCAGGTGCTGCTGAGGTAAAAGGACGAAGCCGTGAATGGATCAACCGCGTCTGTAATCTCTGTTAATGCCTCACGCATCCCGGCAAATTAAAAAAAAACACGTGCAAAGACGAGAATTGAGGCGTCTGTCATCATCATCATCAGCTGCAACCTTTGTTTGTTCTGTGAAATCAGCGTTCTCTCTCCGAGGGTTCAGGGCTTGTTTCTTTTCCAGTTTCTGGCTGGAAATGAACTCTGGTGGGTTCAGTTTGATGGTGAATTTGGGTGGAAATTTAAGATTTTACAGCAGGTAGTTTTTAGGTAGAGCAACATGAGATTTATGAGACTGACAATAACAGATATTTTAGCTGATATAGGAACTTTTTAAACTGGAATTAAATGTTTTTATGTGGATTGTGCACCAATTTTTCACCTCTCTGCAAATGCACCCAGAGAGCAACTTTCTCAAACATAAACTTTATTAAAAAATATTTAACATTGTTATACATTACATTATTATATGTTATTAATACCTGACCAATATGGGATTTTTGGGACCAATGCAATACTTATTTTAAAGGGAAAACGTCATTGTTAACTGATATAATAATTTCTTGAGCTTGAATGAAAATAGAGCATTTTTATGTGAATTTTGTGCACCAATTTTTCACAAATGTACCCAGAGAGCTACTTTATTAAATAATATTTAACATTATTATACATTATTATAGTCAGCCAATTCTATAAAGTATAACTGAGAAAATAAAGAATAAAAAATAATAAAAATAAATAGCTAAATAAACATCATTACTGTTCAGTGTCAGTCAATTGCTGACTATTTAAAAAAAAAAGAAAGAAAAAAGAGCAAGAACCATTTCTTAATCACAACATTTTCTGCATTTTATACTGTGTAAAAAATGTTTTCATATTTACACTTAATAGGCCTTTAATGGGCAAATAATCCTGTCATGTGTGATCGAATGATATCCAAATATGGTCAGACGTTCAAAGAACACACATGTGACCTCAGTTCTTTCAGAATAACTGGACGCTTTACGTTACGGAGTCGTTCCTCTGATGGTTCCCACTCGCTGTGCATCATCATCGTCTCCTCGTTCTCGGCCAGTTACTCACTTTTTCTCTTCTCTGTTCCCGCTGAGACATAAACATGCAATTAGTCATTGATGAACTGCGACCTTTTGGATTTCAAAGGGTGTGGGGTGGAAAAAACAGACACAGAAACATCCTGTTTGAATGAAACAGGTGCAATTTAATGGAAATAAAAGTTCATTATTCTGTTTGTATTATGGAAGAAATAGAATAAAATAAGGCGTTGAGAGTGTTTTTTTTCTCAACAGACCAAATCTCAAAGAAATGAGAAGAAAGAAAAATTAGATTAGTTAAAGTTTTTTTTAAGTTTATTTATTAGATACCAATAAAGTAGTAAATTGATAGCAGAAATTAGGATCAA
>CAFUXE010000975.1:73930-90042 GCA_903364295.1 Serranus cabrilla
AGCTAGCATTAAACTTGCCCAAACTTAGCTAGCTAACGTTAAGCTTGCACAAACAGAGCTCACTAATGTTAAACTTGACCAGAGTTAGCCAATGTTAAACATACCAAAACTTAGCTAGTTGATCTTTAACTTGCCCAAAATTAGCTAGGTAATGTTAAACCTGCCCAAACTTTGCTAACGTTAAGCTTGCTTGAACTTAGAATACAGATAGAAGAAATTATCAAACATGTACATTTCTAAAAGTAGCATTACAGGTAACCATGCTACTACCTGTATTAGGTTTGGCATATTTGTTATATGCATGTATATATGTAATATTGACATGCATCAGCATGACTCAGCTGTACCCCTGAGCCCACATACATACTTTACATGGTAAGTCTTAACATTCGATGTTTAAATCTGATAACATGTTTTTAGCACATGCTAAACTAGTAAGAACATGGCATTTTTTATTATCAAATACTTTTCAAAAGCATGCAGATCCAGAGCATAGACTGTATATAATATTGGACGGTATCCCCAAAAGTGAAGCCAAAACATCTATATCATACATTATAAGTCATAATACACTAGATAGATTTTTGGGGCCAATCGTAACTAAAAGTTTGCGTAATTTATGTCCAAAATATCTGAAGTGTTTGTGCTTAGTTTACAAAATTGAATGAGACTGTTGAGAACTTTGTAAAGAGAATGTTTTATTATAACAGTACTGCTTTCCTCTACAGACCCCACCATTCAGTAGCCGAGGGAAACATATCAGTGCTGGCTTCGAGTCTTCATCAGGGACTTTCCTGATGCTACACTGTGGCCCCACATGTTGTCTCTATTGTGGGAGCACCTCCAGTTCAGCAGTGTCTTCTACCATCCATGTAGTATATTAAAAAAACATCTATAACAGCACAACCTGCACTATTGACAATCATACAGTAGCTTCTTGATTCTGGTCCAGCACATTTTTAATGTGCATTTGTTAAATGTTGTTCAAAGGGTTCAGAGTAGCTGTAAATAATCATATTTTGAAGAAAAGAAAAAGTCTTCCAGTTGCATTTTTATTTATTTATAAACCTTCCTTTCAGATAACAAGCAAAAATATTAACAGCATGCGAGAACTTCTGCTCGGTATCTCAGGTGTTGACTGCATTGAAGACATACAGTTCATGTATACATGCAGTTTTGTTCCATTGACTGTGTTGTTGTGAGTGCCTGTTGGAATTAAAGTGATCTACTGATGATGACTGCCCACTCGTAGCTGCAGAAGAAGAAGAAGCTGTAAGCCACATCAGTTGTAAATAGAACATTTGCTCAGGCTCATGTAGCTTATTAAATCTCATAGAGAAGAAGACAATTTGTCAAATTTTATTGGCTGCCATTTTGGAGCTTAACAATGAGAGTTGAAAAACATGCATCTGTAGATACAACATACAGGTGATACAAACATAGCAAAACATCCTTTGTGCAATGAATTTCATTTAATGTGAGTCATTAGTCATGTAAATGTGTTTATCATCTGCAAAACATCTCATTTACTTGCGCAAAATCATGCTTTGATTTTTTCCTAAAGCATCGTAAAGATTTGGTGCCCCATGTGGACAATACCGGAAGTGTTTCCACCGCCTTTATGTCTATTTTTAGCTACACTAAACGGCCATGTTGTTAGCTAGCAATGTCTTCATAATCGAGTGGTGGTGTGGTCTTTAGCTCTATTTAAAACCTAGAGATGTTGCGCGTGAAAATCCAAGTAGATCAGCAGTTTGTGAAAGGCTGCTTTGTGACTGGTTGATTAAATATTTGCGTTAACGAGCAGTTGAACAGGTGTACATAATAAATTGGCCTGTGAGTGTGAAGTTTGAGATTCGTGGCCGAAGTTGCTAAAGTCTTGACTTGGTTTTTCAGAGCTAACAAGTACAATTTGCATCAAAATGAAAGCGTGACCATGTTAACTGGTCAGCCTTGATAACAAACACGTTAGTATGTATATTTAATGTAAAATTGAATGCTTTTACAACGAGACACCATGCTGCATTCAGCCGCGTCACCAGTTAACAGGGTCACTTTCTAAACCAGAACACCGGTCATCATTTTCAGCTTTCATTTCAGTATATGCAGAAAATTGGGAGCACAGAACAACCTTCCTGTTTCTTTGACTAATACTATTAACATCATTGAATCGGTTTAAATCGCTGCATTTTTGGAAATGCTTTGCTGACCCATGGAGGCAAGGAAGAAGTACACTGCTACGACAGAAATGTGAAAGGCTTTTTCTAATTTGATTGAAATGTCATTTTTGCCACAACATAGTGGAGAAGTATATGTTAAATGAAAGAGAAGAAGAGAAGCGCAGAGGAAGAAGCCATGTGGTTCCTGTAGTCTTTATTTATTGTCTGAACATATCACCAAACGTGTACAGTAATTAACTTAAAGTTTCTTCTTTTGAAATCTTATATTTGTTGATTTGTAATTTAAAATGAAGTGTGTCTGTGGGCTTCATGTACATTTCTATTTTAGTTCTGAATGTTGTGTTCGTGAAGCGTTGAGTTATAAAGAAAACAGTTGTCCTTTTTAAACAGCTCCAATATTTTCATATTTTGAATACTCGGGAGGGAAAACAAGCAACATGTCATTCTATGATTTGTGGTGACAGTGTTCTTTTCATTTTGTTCTGATTGAAAATGAAATAAAAGCATCATTTTTTTTCTCCATAGCAATAATATTATAAACAACAGGTGCAAAGTTGCTATTTATCCATTTGGTTTGCACCCGTGCTGCAAATACTGTAAAGGACTACAAATCCAATAAACTATTGGAATTATTGGCTATTTTGTTGTTTTTACTTTCAAAACACAATAATGCTCAATGAAGAATTTAAATGTTGGTGTTATGACCGTGGTCATTTTGTGTAAACTGCTGTTTGTATGTGTGCCCTGTGTCTTTGTTTCCCTCTTTCATCTTGCAGATTGGTGTGTGCCATAACCGCGCTATGATTGGTGGAAAGGTTCCACGCCCTGGCCGGGATTGGCTGCAGCTGCAACCACATGATATAAAAGAGCCAAGATGGCGGCCGCCGCTGGCATGAGGCATTACCTCATGCTCCTCGTCTCTCAACTGTTCACTCTTTTGTTTGGTTTAACTGGGTGGTTATTTGGATATAATATCATTTTGAGTAGTAAGAGTGGACTGCCAGGTTTTGTTTTTCTGGTTTTCTCCTGTTTCAGTAGGTAGGGAGGGAAGTTTTGTTATTTTCAAGACAGAATTGTTTTGTTTGTTTTTTGGCTTTAGTCCACCCTGCTCCTATTGTCTTGACTCTTCCTCCTGTTAAAACTGGCAGACCTTGGTCTGAAGTTTTTTTCTTGCTTGCAGTACACTGGAGCTGCTAGTACAAGGCTCTTTTTTACTTTCCCAGTCAAGTAGACCGTTCAATTCTTTGAGGATAAAAACCAGAGTTGGGGGGGTATCCCAGTGGCTTGCTGGTGAAGCACATAATGTACCACTAAGGCTGAGTCCATGAAGCAGCGGACAGTGATTCCAATCTGGCCCCAGGTCCCTTTACTGTATGTCTTCCCTTTAGTCTCCCCCTTCAATTCTATCTGTCATTATCCAATAAAGCACAAAAAATGCTGAATAAATGTAAAAAAAATGTCTCAAGTATACAAACCCTTGTTGCTATCTTTGGAATGGAAACCCTGTTCTGAGTTCCATTTTGTAAATTCAAATTAAAATGTTTAAATTTAAAATATAAGTGGATCACAGCAGAGCTGAGGGAGGCCTCTCCTGAGAGGCAAGGCTTGTAGCATTAGCTAAGAAGTGGAAGGTCAGACCACTAAGCACACAAGCAGGCCTATCCTGGTGAGTTACTTATTATTTGTCTGATGTAGCAAGGACAATTTAATGTTTCTTAAATTAATATAGGTGGCATTTAATTAAAGCTTGACTGCAGAACTTTAAAAGTTAAATTTAAACTCTTGCCAAATGAGTTCACACGATGTAGATTAAACCTACTGCAGCGAGGAAAAGCTGTTTGTATTCTCTCAGTATGCTGGAGTTGTGCTGTCTTCTGGAGACATTCCCAGAAAAATTGCTGCATGAATTATTTCACAGTTTTAATTGTAAACATTACAAAACTGTCCCAATGCATTTCTCTGTCATGTGTGACCCCGTTTACGATTGGTTTTAAAATGCTTCCTGGGTGATTGGGACACAAGTGTTCAGCGAGTGTAAATAGGGTCCAAGACGCGTTGTGATCGGATTAATCTAGCCAAGAGATGAAAAGTGTCATGGTTGAAGGATGAATGAGATTTGATATGTTAGTAAGTGGGCTACCAGATTTTGTTGGCTAGCCATTTTCAGACTAAGCTAGGCTAACCACCTGCTGGCCATATTCTCACCCAGCCATCTCTTTGTCCTCTTTCCTCTTTGACGTCTTGCAGTTAGCAGCTTGATGTTGGGTAGGGAGTCTGGAGCCTAAGCTGACGAAGAGGGCCAGATATCACATCATGTCTCAAACTGTTGATGTGAACATGGAGCCTCTGAAATGGCCGATTGCTCCAGATGGCTTCATCCCAAACTCTGTGATCCGGGATCACTTGAGCAGGATGAGAAAATTCTTTACCACGGACCGCTGTGATGACATCGTTTATAGTCTTCATTGGACGGATGAATGCACAAGTAATCAGGAGGACATGACAGGAAGAGTTTTCTGGTTTACAGATGATGAAGAGGAAGAGAACGAAAAGACAGATGATGCGAGAGAGACGCAAAAGAAAGAAAACGATGAGAACATTTTGAAAGATGAGGAAAAAAATGAGGTGAAGGGAAAAGTGGATGAGAAGAAAGAAAAGGAAGACAAGACAGATAAAATTGTCATCCTGAAGCAACCCCAAGATATCCAGACTAAGACAACTCTGCAGAACCAGCTGAAAACATTAGATGTTGGACAAATGAATGTGGAGCCTCAGAGACAAGAAACTGTCCCAGAATACAATTTAAGAAAGACTGTGAACTTCCCGTAAGTGTTAAAACAAAGTGACAGTTCTCAATTATTCTAAACCTCTTCCCCATAATTACTGTGAATTTATTTAAACTTTGTATACATTTTTTGTAGACTGACCTTCTGTCATGAAAGTGGACCTAAACAACTGCGAGAGCGAAAGGAAGACGAGACAAAGGAAGATGAAAAAAGAGAAGACGTGAAGTTTCAGGAAACCATCACACCACCACTCCAATATGGCACTGTGCCCCCTAAAGAGAGAAGATCCAGTTTAATTCCCAAAAGTACTAGAAAAGTTTGTTGATCAACAATATGTCAATAGAGATTGTTATTTTGGTCTGCCCAAGTGAACAATTTTTTTTTATTTCCCTAGATTGGCCAGAGCATCTGGTGAAAAGTCCTGTTATCCCCAAACAAGGTTACTGTCATCTAGACAACACACTGTATATCTTACTATGAAGGAAGGTACCTGAGAGTGTGTGTGGGTCCTTTGCATGTTTCAAGAACTGCTCATCCCATCTACCTTACACGGGCAAGGTTATTGTTGGGGAGTGCAGTGTCGAATGTGGTGCACTTTGGGTGGATGTATTGCTGAGGAAACAAGGGACTTCAGAAAGTTGATCGAAGTTGATCAGATGAGGGGTTCTTGAGAACACTGCAAGTGGCCTTACCACTGTTCTTGACAAGTTTCCTTTGCGCCAAACAGTTGGCCAGTTTGAAATTGGCACACACTCCAGCTCCAGCTATGCCCCGAATGCATGAATACAGGATTCATTCAAAGCATAAAGACATTAAGCCTCATGCAAGAACCACTTGTGTGAAAACAGTTGTTTTTAAGTGGGAAGTACAAGTCTTTTTCAAAGAAATCATATTGTATGATCAATTCATGAGCGGTCTAAAACATGGGACACTTGTACAAGAAAAACCTCATAGAAAAAAGGGTTAATTAGATGTTTAGGATAGGAATACGAAAGTTTTATTGCCTGAGGCCCATTGTTTCTTACAGTATTCAAATCACCACTCCTGAAATTTCACATCTTTGTCTAACATGTACCTCCTCATACTCACAGAACCCAGGATAACCCCGAGCATACCTGCTGAAGAGCCCAAAAACTTGACTGCGGATTCACCAAAGGTTCCCCCTCCATCCCCTGAGGATTTAAAACCCCAACGAGATCTTGGACGCCTAAAATGCTCACCAGTCAGACATAGAAGGTTCCTCCTGTCTTCAACTAAAGATAAGAACATCGAAGACCAAGATCGAAAAGTCTTGGAGGTCTATAAGAAGTTTAAGGCTGGCACCAAGAACTTGTCACATGTTGGAAAACGCCCAACCATTGCTGAGCGCCCTTCCACTTCTAAGACTTTACACTCCACCAATCAGACTAATACTGGGGGGCTGGATCTGAATGGTGGACTGTATGGGCCTCCTGACCTTCGGTCTACACTATCCACCATTCAAACCCAATGCCCCAGCCACTCATTCTGTTCTGATGACCCTGCACAATTTGCCCAAACTATCCTTCCCATCACTGACCAAAGAGGGTACAAGTTTTTATCTACTTGGAGGAAGAACCTGTACCACCTTATTGCTCTCCAAGGTTTCCGTTCTCCGAGGGCAGCGAGGTTGGCGGCTGCGGAGTATCCATTCAAGTCTTCCAATGGCAGAAAACTTGAGGCAACCACTCCCTCACTGCAACCAGGCCAGGCAGAAGCACATCAGAGGGTGGTGCAAGAGATTCAGATAACAGACTCTCCAGAGCCTGCTTCTTCTCCCTTCCACCCTCTGATCCCAATGGCCTCCCAACAGAGCTTCTTCACTTTGAATCCCTCCGGGAAGACTCAGTATGGAAGGCTGCAGTTTGTCTGGACGAGGGGATATGATGAGGACAAGATGCCAGCAGTTAACAATAAGCAAATGTCTCTTTAAGTTGGCTTTGTACCATCTTAATAATTGTATGTAGCAACTGGCTAACTCTAGAGTTGTTTCATTATGAGATCAGACAATAAAATAATCTGTTGCATTACTTTTGTCTATGTTTTGGTCAAGTAATTCAATAATTTAGGTGATGTTGGTGTTGGTTGGCCCACTACTTGGGTCCAGACTAAAATCTCAGTCATTCATGGTCACAGGAGGATAAACCCTACTGACTTTGGTGATACCAGTGCCATGCACAGGCCACAACTGTCCATTCATCATTAAAACTATCCTTGGCTCCTACACAATGGGTGCATTCCAATACCGATACTACCATTATATTTAGGAATAGACAGGTATGCCCAAATACGTAGTATGTTAAGTGGAGTATACAAAAAAAAAGGGTTGTCATACTGCATCCAGGTGCAGCCAGCATGATTTTCTGGCAATTCTGACCCAAAATCTTCTGCACAGTGGCAGATTTGTTACATTGAATGAACCGCCAAGAGAGCACCGACAGATGACAGCTGTTGAGAAATGTGGCACCCATTCGAAATTGCGTTTTGTGTGTTTTTTTTGTTTTTTTACTTAAATTTTGCAATTTATTATATGAGCAAGTTGGTCTGCACTAAGGAGCAATGTTACGAAAAGCTGCATGTACCAGCTTGACGCATACTTGAATGCAGTCATTGTATCCTAATCAGTGGTGAAATGTAACTAAGTACATTTACTCAAATACTGTACTTAAGTACAATTTTAACATATGCATACTTTACTTAAGTACGTCCATTTTATGCAACTTTATACTTCTACTTCACTACATTTTAAAGGCAATTATAGTACTTTGTACTCCACTACATTTAGCTGACAGCTTTAGTTACTTTTCAGGTCGAGATTTCATACTTGAAGTACTTTCGTCCTTTTATTTAAGTAAGTTTTGAATCCAGGACTAACACTAACAACTTAACAACAGAAGGTTGATATTTTTCAAATGCCTTAAAAAAAAATGGATTGGCATCAAATTTCAAACAGACGTTCATTCTTCCTAGACAAAGTATCGGCTAATGACCTTAGTGATCTCCGATTTATCTCTTGCACATCCAACAGGTGGTTTTGAATGGAAAATCGTGACAACTATGGGATGCTTTACACTTTTGTTTAGAGATTCATGTTCCTATATTGGATTAATTTAATAACTTTCTTTATTGCTTGTAAACTCCTCTATGCATCTGTATTTCATGGCAGGTTTAACAATTAACTTCTTATATTAATCAACTGCAACAAGTGGCAAAACGGAGTAATAGTAACAGACAAGAGGAGGTATAACACACATAGCTTTATTGACATTAGTTGTTGAAATCAGCAGTTCATGTAACATAATGTTGACTTAACAAAGACACTTGAGGATAGCATGTTGAATAGTTTGTCATTAACAGATTGATGTGATAATAAAGAATCTAAATACAGAAATATTCTATGTTAATTCATACAGAAATTAAAGCTGAAAAACACATATGGCTAATACGGCCTCACATTGTCTCAGGAGGTTTAAATTAAGTATAATATACGATAAAGATCTACAAAATAAAAGAAATACAACATGGCGTGACAGTAACTGTACAGGAGGCGAACGGATGCAGAACGAAGGGAAACAAACGAGGCTTTGTTCGAAATAAGGCCGATCACTTACTGAGATGGCACAGAAACTAAAATGGCATTCAAGACATGTTTATTTCATGAGGCAAGTCATTAAGGTCAACACGTTTAAAAAAGTATTGCTCTCTGAAGCACTTCAGTTTGATATGTGGAGTACAGCATTTTGCATGACATTACAGCAACACATTTGTATTCATTTCTTTATTAATTATATATTTACAAACATTTTAAATTGCTGTGGCTGATCCAGACACATGAGAACTGCATCGATCAAAGTTTATTTTCTAAGAAATTACTCTTTCTGACTCATAAGGACATACATATAAAAACTTTGACTCAATAATGAGAAATGGTCTATGAGAAATGGTCTAATATTTATGATATGCCATCTCATATTTACAAGGAAGTACAAGATCAAGCTCTCAAGTCCAAATGACAATAATACAGAAGTCTCGTGATGACAAGAAAACTGATATAATTATGTAAACAGAAGCCACAATTATGAGATTTTATGTTTTCTAGTTGTTGTTTGTTGAGTGTAATGAGTGTAACAACACAGCTGTAAAACTCAGTTATAGTTTTAAGAAATAATCTGGGATTTTTTCAGTTCACAACCACTTTTTTTAGCGACTTCACATCTCCAACACAACAGTAATTCGACCTGCAGCCAGTTCATGAAAACCAATGAGTGAGTTTGCCGATGTGCCCCTAACAGTTGATTATATCACCGTACATCCACTGCAATTTAAAATCAGAAGCTCACAGTTGGTGCCTAATGTGGAGCTGCAAACCATTCACGTTTAAGTCGCAATATCAGCAAAGCATGAACAGGATAAACTCTCACTATTAAATTTAAAATTTGGCCGAAAACTGGTGCAGGGATCGCTCCGGCTGTAAACAACCTGCAGTCGTGAAGTTTTATCGGCTGATACTGGCCTCCAAAAAACATACTGGTACCACTGGGTATCAGCTTATATTTAGTCATATATGCACTAATAGGAAAACTTTTTTTTACGTATTATATAATGCTGAAAATTATGCTTACTGTGATTTAGAATTGGTGTCATTTATTTAATTTTAAATGTCTACAATTGACTGATACTGAACAAACAGTACAGATGTTAATTTAGCTTTCTTAAATTATAATTGTTTCCTCTAGAATTGTTTGGCAATGCAATACACTTTATGCATCATGTGTAATAATGTCAAATATTGTCTAATAAAGCAGCCTTTGCAAAGACATATCAGTGCAACATTGATGTACAATCCACATAAAAAAAGTCTATTTTTTATTTACAGCTCAAAAAGTCACTATATCGGTTATCTGTTCATATTTCCGCCTCTAAAATTGGTATAATATCAAGAATCCCATATCAGCAGTGATGTCCAAATGAAGCTTCATGAACCAGTAGATGGCGCTCTCTTGGTACTGAATTGTCATTCATTGAGGTTTTTCTTTGAAGCAATAGTGCCATCTAGTGGTGACGACAGATACAGTTAATTAAGCTTTATTTGGACATCACTGCATATTGTTCAGGCTCGGCTGCATTAAATAAAGTTCAGTACGAAGCAGCTGTACGTGCCACAGGTGGGGCCAAACAAAACGTCGTGTATATTAAATATAATCTCTAGCTCGCATACTCTTAAAAGCAGTTACCCTCCTTCAAACTCAGCTGAATAAAGAAGTGAAACTATAAAGGAAAAGGTATTTTTATTTTGCAGGAGTCCACAAAACCTCTCAATATACTTTATTACTTCCATCGATTGAAAGTCTGATTAAGTACTTCAGCCAGGACTGAATCAACATTTATATTTACTTGACTTTCACATTTCACTGCAGTGTTTCCTGCTCCAAACACGTTTCCAAACTCATCTTTGGTACCATCAGAAGTCAATATTTTCAAAAGTGAAAGGAGCGAAGAGAGGAAGTCTTTTCCTGTTTGTGGGGAATAATAATTTATGCTAATGAAACATCCTACTGATATGCTTTAAAAGACAACAAAAAAAGGGTTTTACCTCGAGGATACCAGCCAGTGAGGTTCTGACGACAATGTTTGAAGGCCATTTTGTGTTTCTGGCTGATAATACAGGCAGTAAGGCGGTTTCTACACGGCTCAGGAGTTGGTTCCGTGAGGTAACAACAGGCTGGAACCAAGACCAAGAGTGCTACAGACTCTAAACAGTCAGTTTAGCAGCATAGTACCACACTGAGCACAACTTTGGTCCAAGTAGTGTTTAAAATCCTCAACAATATATCTGCCTTTGACTGACAGCAGCTGAAACGGAGAGTCTCCACTCTTTTTCTCATGCAACTTCAAATGTACAACATAAAAAAAGGAATTCAAGTTTTTTTACTTGACACAACGCTGCGACTGACAGGATTATCTGGCGTCGTTGAGCTGCCGGGCCACCGTCAGGATCTCCTTGGCTCCTTTGCTCAGCAGTAAGTTGGCGAGGTCGATGCCCAGCTTCTCAGCCCCGTCCTGGGCTTTACCGGAGAGCTTGGTGGCTGTGACTCCCACTCGCTGGACCTGCTCGTCCACCTCCTCCATGCTCTGTCACACACACACAAAGGACCCATGTTAACCCTCAGGAGTCACATCACTTCTTCATGTAGTCACAACATAAAACCTTCAGCAGTGTGTTTCCTGCTGTCAGCTTCACTCTAAAGTTCTGACTTTAAACTTCATGCCAGTTTTTGTTTGATGATGATAGACCAAGTAAAACCAGAGATATGGTCAAATATATTTAGGATAAAAGTAAAGAACTAGATGTTATTTTTTTACATAAGTGTAGTATTGAAAAATGGACAAAATCGCCCCAAACTCCAAAGACTTTAGTTTGGGATGTGATCCATCGAGTCTCTTCCTCTTTGTGAAGTTGAACAGGAAGTTTTAACACACTTCATCTGTTACCTTGTCATCAGCAGCGATGCTGGTCTGCATGGTTTCCTTCAGACTGTCGGATCCGTCCAGGCTGTAGACCGCCCCCGTCAGGTAGAGCTGGAAGAACAGTGAACAACAGCCACCAACACCAACATCAGTTCATGTTCCAGACTTAACAATCACGTGTCGTCTGCAGCCTCTAGTCGTGTTTTTCAAAGCTCGTGTAGCTTGTATTTATTTGGCTACGGTTTGCTAGCTTGTCTGCTAGTCTGTGATTGTCTGAAGCTAAAAAGTCATGCAGCCGTGAAGTAGTTCGCTGTAGCATAACGTTAGCTTTTGACTTCTGTGGGCTGCATTCAAACATAATAAAAGTGGAGTTCATTTGTGCAGATTATCTGAACAAAAAGCATCAGAAACGTGTGTTTGCCACAGAGCTTATTTGCTGTAATGATCCAAAATCCAATGCAAAAATCCCAGAGGCTAATTCTCAACAGTCACAATATCAATGCTAACTTTCAGGCTGGCCGACAAAAATACGTAATTTTGTTTGATCTCTGTTGTATGCAGGCAAAATCTGTACCGACCATCCTCACCTGGACGTCCTTCACTTCGGTGTGGACAGCCACGGGAACGCTGCAGCCGCCCTCCTACAGGTGAAAGTCACATTCAACAAATGGGATTCTTCTGTATGTGAATGTGTGTGTGTGTGTGTGTGTGTAGCGTACCAGCTGTCTGAGGAAAGCTCTCTCTGCTATGCAGCGCAGCACCGTGTCGGGGTGATGGAGGACCGACACCATCTCCAGGATGTCGACGTCTCTGGCTCGAACCTCCACCGCCAGCGCCCCCTGACACACACACACACACATTTACGGAGTGTTTAACCAGAGAACACATAAAGATAGATTGCTGTATCATTAGTTGTTATCCTCACCTGTCCCACAGCGTACATGCAGTCCTCAGGCCCCAGGATCTACCACAGGAACAAGACAGTTAGATGTAAAATCACCCAGATATGGAATTTTTGAGACAGTAACAGAAAATTCATAGATAAACAATATCTTGGCTAAAATAGTAATTATTTGAGCTGGAAAAGAAAGAAAAATAGACCTTTTTATACGTAATGTGCAGATTTTTTACCACTCATTTCACAAATTTACCTAGAGAGCTACTTTCTCAAACTTATAATAAATAAATATATAATAATATAATATAATAAATAAAGAATAAAAATTCTAAATATTATAAAGAATAAATAGGAATTAAATAAAAAGCTAGCTTCAACAGCTGCTGACTATTCAAAATAAAAAAGAATAAAAAATTAATAGCGAAGACCATTTTTTTTACTCATTTCAAGCAACATTTTCTGCTTTATGTATGGTGTAAAAAATGTTTTTGTGACGCCACATATCAGACATCATGTACAGTCTCTGGTCTTCCTGTGACCCTGAGCGTACCTGGCTGATCCGGTTGTCCCAGCCCATCCTCCGGAGGCCGGCAGCCGCCAGGATGATGGCGGCGAAGTCGTCCTTCTCATCCAGCTTCTTCAGACGCGTGTTCAGGTTCCCGCGCTGCAGACGGAGGCTCAGGAAACACTTTAACTCATAACGTGGATATTCAAACAGCTTTCTTTCTTTTACTGCATGTCTTTATTCATCTGTTCAAACCAAATATTCCTGCACGACTGCAAATACAGATCACGCTTCATTAGTATAATAATTTAGAGGAGCCCTCTGCTTATTAAACCTAAAAAAAATCTACATATTGTTGTGCAGTAACTTCTAAATCTTCCCATCTCATCTCCAGCTTTCATCACAGAAGGATACGATGTCTTTGAACTCCAGATGTGGGAATCTCTTCTTCAGCTGGGCGGCGCGGCGCAGCGAGCTGGTGCCGATCACACTGAACAGACACAGAGTGAAGTTAGTGATCCAAACTTTTTACATGAGAGGAGAAACTAACTATTGTCTCTTGGGCTGTACCTGTTGTCTGGAAGATTTTCAAGAGATTTCCCGGCATGTTTGGGGTGTAAAACGACAGCATCGTGGGGGTTTTCTCTCCTAGAAGCAGCAGGAAGTAAAGCACAGCCAACTAATTACATTTTTTCCAGGTCAAAGCAAACAAAACCTTCTTTATTTATAAGCAGATGTGTGTTTGTAGAGACTCTTTCAGACAGACTGCACTTACTTGAGCACGGCCCCGATGGTGAATCCTGCAGGCAGAGTGGTGGGAAGATCTTTCAGTGAGTGAACGACCAGATCCACCCTGTGGGACACAGAGGAACAGTCATACATACGTAAGTACAAACATATATATATATATATATATATATATATGTTCCTTTTATGTGTCGTGGTATAAAGCAGCCATTCAGTTCTGTGTGTTTCACATCTTCAAAGCAGCGACAGATCAGAGAACCTGTTACATCAAACGACTCACGTCTGAAGGAAACACTGGCTGCTTTACATTCACTATAAAGTGCTCGACCACTTTATTAGGTACACCAGTAAAATGAGGTTTGTTGACTGTCAGAAAGGTAATTATTCTACTTTATGTTTATTACTGAGCTGTGCTTTATATTTACAGGTGTTTCTAATATTCTGGCACTAACATGTATTAACCAAAATATTAGAAACACCTCTTAACTACAAACTACAACCTCTATAATGAAGATATAGTTACATTAATAACTCTCTGACAGTGTCAATCAAACAGAACATTATTGTTATTATTAAGGCAGGATTTATGGATGGAGATGTTGAATTGGATCACATTATTTTATATAAGTGGACCTAATAAATAACCAAAAATCCTTTGGGATTTTTCCATTGGATTTTTGGATTATTGCAGAAAATAAACTCTACCTGGACTCTGTTCACTTTAAATATGTATGTTATATGTTTAATATATTGTGTGTTGTACATTGTATATACTTTGTATACAAATTGTATATTTCTTTATTTCTTTATTTTACTCTATACTTTATTTCATTGTGTCTCCTTCCTGTTACTTTCATTCGCTCTCTGTAACAAAAGCAATTGAAAAAGAACCAGAAGTAGAAAAATGCTGAGTCATTCCCAGGTTTCAGGGCTTCTTGCAGCCCTCCAAAGGAACGACACACTTAAAGCGACAGCTTTAATAAATAAAAGCCTTTAGAAGTGTCGGTGTGTGTCGGTGAAACAATAGAGTGAAGCCAGCGTGGCGTCGGCCACAGATGGCAGCGCCGACACTCACTCGTTCCTCTCCAGAGCGTTCTCCAACTCTTTGGTGAACAAACTCTTCTCTCCAATCTGCAGCCACAAGAAAAAAACTGTCATTTTATGTCACTTTACGCTGAAATTAAGGCATTTTTAAGTAACTCTTCATTTATGCTGCAGTAAATTAATTCAAGGTTACAAAGATTTAAAGATAAGAATAAAAAATAAGACATTATATACATAAAACAATAAATATATCAGCATATTTGGTTGCATTATCTGAACAATAACTTAAATAGCAAAGAATTGACTTTTTTTCTGCAGATGTTGTCACTTGACTTTAAAACGTCGCTTATTTTATAAGCCTCACCTTTGATAGAGCTGTGTCCAGGATTTTGTCTCCTGTCGTAGACATGCCGACTGAAAGAGAGACGATAAAAGGATTAATAATATGATTAAAAACTAGTAAAAACACGAGTCTGCAGGAGTATTCAGCAGCCAGCAGCCACGAAATATACAAAAACTAAATATACTATAGAAATCCAAACAAGATAAAATAGAGGAGCTAATGGCTACAAGCAGCATTTTAACATTAACATAGTTTTTCCAGCTTGGCTACTTAGCTTTTTAATCAGAATTACACTTTATATTCACTGACCAATCAGAGCAGACTTTCTTCTTAAAGAAACAGGCGCTTAAACTGAGCATTACAGACAAATACAGGTAAATCCATAGAGACCTATGAGAAAAATAATGTGTTTTTTTAACATTAAATCATTGAGACATGTTCTCTTAGAAACCCAAAATAGTGTGAATGTGAAGATGAACATAATATGTTTCAGTTTACAGTGTTGCTGCTGTCAATGTGCTTTAATTCCTACCAGGTTGTTTGAAGTTTGATTTCTGCTTTAAGGCGAAAAATGTGAGTTAAAGTGCAATTTAAATTTACATTTAGAGATTTTTTTACTGCTACATCACAGCCTGTGCAGGTTTTGGGCTGATTTTACAGCAACTTTCACCTTAATAATGCATCAGAAAAGTGAAAAAAGTATCATTGAATTCATTAAATCCTAATTTACACAGACTACGACGGCTCCTCACCTATTTCCAGCGTGATTTCAGGGTACAGCTCCTTCAGCTTGTCGGCCACGCTGTCCGTCTGGATGCGAGCCAGCTGCAACAGAAACATCTTTAGCTGGATTTTACTGATACATGTTTAAAATGTTAACAGAGCAATTTTAACTTGTTTTTTGTATTCATTTATTTCTTCTTATGTCATATTTCATCCTTGGCACCAGACATGTGGCTCAGCAGCGTGGAGGATAATCAGATAATTCACGTTTTCCCGCCACACTAACGGCTTCTGTTTGCATTTAAACGAGATATCTCACGCTGCGATCAAAGAGAAACATTTCAACCCTCATCGATGCCAAAAAGCCACATTAAAGATTTAAGCAGAGTAGAGCTCATGA